>JAGFZM010002917.1:37498-73148 GCA_017657215.1 Limnothrissa miodon | reverse complement strand
CACACACACACACACACACACACACACACACACACACACACACACACACACAAAAAAAAAACAGACACATACATCATATCAGCCTAACCTTTTCAGTGGGCGCTGGGTGTGGCAGAGGGCTTCCTGTCTCCCGGTGACTGCCCACTGACTGGCCTGAGCTGGGGTTGGCTTTTGCCAGCAGAAAGGCCAGCCTGGAGGCCAGTTCAAAGGGACTGGCCTAGTGGGACAGCTGTTTGTCCGACTGTGTCCACATCCACTGGACCCAGAAAGCACGGATGGAGAGAGAGAACGGGCAAAAGAAAAAAAAGAGAGAGAGATAGAGAGAGAGAGAGGGAGAGAAAGTGCACATGCATTCTCAAGACACACTCTCTCTGCCATGCACACTCGTGCATGATTGAGCCTCTTTGTGGACTTTGTGTTGTATATTTTTGTTCTTTACAAATGCACACAAGCCAGATTGAAAATCCTTCTCCCAATGTTTCTTTGTCTCTAAGTAAAGACATTTCTGCATCTGGAGATTTTGGACTGTGGACATAAAGCGCGAAGGCTTGAATATGACCTTGTAAGCACAGTGGCGCTTTTCAGGAGTCTGTATTGTTCTGCATTGAATGTGTTTGATCATCTGAGAACAATGCCAAATTCTTCTGTACATATGAATGTATACACACATTTGCCCTTTAGAACACACAGATGCCAATGTCTTTTTTCCTCCACGTTTAAAAAATTCCCCCCAAAAAAAACGAAACAAAAAAAAAAAACAAAGCTTTGTCGACAACTGCACAATGACAAATAGAGAGTTGCTTTCACCCACCGACACATGCAACACACACACACACACACACACACACACACACACACAAATGCACTCTGAAACAAAACCTACCCCATAGCATCCTGCATTTATCATGGCAACTTAGCTGTGTGCAATCGCTTAAAGTCAAAAACTCAAGTTTCTGCTTACAGTAACAAGCATCCAGCCCTGCCAGCAGCCTTGAGCTACCATTCGCTCACAACACACACACACACACACACACACACACACACAAATATAAATAACTCCACCTAAGGATGCAAGGCTAGGCAGTGGGGGAAAAACAACAACAACAACCAAACAAGGCCAAACTAGTACACCCGCTCCAAGGACTGAGACACATACACACACACACACACACACACACACACAGAGAGACAATTCAACACACACAGTGCTTATTGTTAGGAAACGTGGCTGCGTCAACACCAAGGCAACACAGCAGGTCAAGTTCAATAATTACTTGAACCAGATGTCCCAATATGCAAACCGTGTCAATGCCTTTTTTCCTTTTGTCTGCTGCAGCTTGTGCATGGGGAGCACGCTCGGCGTGGCATGCACTCACGGCTGGCGTGACTCTGTTTAGGGATCAGTGGAGAGAAGACACTTGACTGTGTCAACAGAGTCAAGGGCTTTTGGAGAGGCTATTGTTCAGATGAGCACGCAGGACTTATAAAAGCCACGCGATCGGACCAGAAGAACATTAGCCCAATTCGCCTCGCCTGTCAGATTACATGCTCAAATCAGCTTCTTTTTTTTTTTCTTCCACTTGCTGCGCTGCCTTCCCGGGTTCGCCTTGCTGTTGTTTACATTACTAAACCCCACCCCCACCCTCCACCCCACCCCGCCCCTCGACAACAACCCCTCAACCCCTATCGCCTCCACCACCCACCCCTCCCTCCGCCCTCAGCAGCCTGCAGTCGTCCTTTGATGTGCTTGACTTCCTGTCGCAGCGGCAGCCATTGGCGTGATGGAGCGCCGGGCGGTTCAAACGACACACGCAACGACGGGGAGATGGAGTGGGGGAGTGATGGGCCAGGGTGGGGTAGGGGTGGGGAAGGATGAGACCTGGGCTCCGAGGTTATTAATAGTCTCCCTGTTGACATTCAGCTGCACAAAGGGCATGGGGAGCGGCAGCCCATTGATGGAGTGCTAATAGAGATGGCCTCCCATGCCTCACGACCGCTAGTTCATGTGCGTGTTTGTTTACACATCGACTAAGGAATATGTGTGTGTGTGTGTGTTCATGTGTGTGTGTGCATGTGAATGTATCTGTGTGTCTGACAGGTGGTGGGATGGATTCTGTATGTGTATGTGAGTGTGTATTTGAGACGCAGTTGTGTGTGTGGAGGATTGTGTGTCTGTGTGTAAGTGTGTGTGTGTGCATGCGCAGAAAAGCGTGCATGCGTGTTCATGTATGTGAGCACGTGCAGGCAGTGTGCGCAGCATGCTAACATAGGCCAGGGTGAAGTTGTTGGTTCTCATTGTCTTTGAAGGTGTCAGGAGATGAAAGAGCTCTCTCTCTCCACACCTCTCCGTCAACTTCCTCGGCTGACGACACGGGCCATTCTCCATTTCTCCCTCTCCGTTTCTCTCCTCTCTCCTTCTCACTTCTCTCTATCCCTCTCTCTCTCTCTCTCTCTCTCTCAGTCTATCTGTACCCTCCCCCCCCCCCAGGCCCATCTGTTGTCTCCATTTTGACATGCATTGGCCGTACCTCTGTTCCTGACAGCAGAGATGGATTTTTGCTTAGGCAAGTCTGGGAGCTTTTTCGCCATGGCTGACGTCTCGTGGGTCCTGTCTCAGCCATTACTCTGCCTGCCTGCCTGCCTGCCAACTGTGGGGGACCAAAAAGCCTGCTGAACATGACTCAGTCACTGGTCTGTCCCAGTCCAACGCTCCCCAAAGGTACCTGACACTTGACTCCTCCACCCCGAGCTGAGAAATGGCTCCGTCGCGTGGCGCCACACACTCCCGCTGCTTCTTTATTTGTCCTCTCCTTTCCTGGATGTGTGTGAAATCAGGGAAAACAAACACCGCAGGGAGGAGCGGAGCGGAATTGTGACTGTCACTAATTAACCTTAAAGCTTGCCCTGGGGGGACGGGGGAAATGGAAGGGTTGTCTTGAGACCTGCACCAGTTAAACCTTTTGTTTATGGTGTCCCAGGGCTGGTAATAGCAGGGGGTTGGGGTGGAAATGGGCCATTTTTGGATGGGCGAGTGCCCGAGACCACATTGAGATGCGTAACCAGTGCCAGCCAGAATGGTGCAACGGAGAGCAATAGACGGAATAAAATGTGAACCCTCTTCATCCGCTAACACATCTGCCACTCACTGAATTCTGGGATGATGGGCCACACACTTCTCAGATAAGATGAGTGATGTGGTTACCTGTCAGGGTCTGAAATTATGTATGTGCATGTGTGTGTACGTGTGTGTGTGCATGCCTGTGTTTTGTGCGTGCAAACAACAAGTCTAGGCACATTGCTGAAGCACAATCTTTGCTTATTGGAGTGTGTTCCGAGCTCTGACTGGGAACTCAGGTCAATAACAGACTGGGCACAATAACCCCCCCCTTTCCCCTCTCCTCCCTCTTAAACTGACAAGGGAGAAAAATATCAGGTATCAGATTTGGCTTCAATTACTCGGCAGAGCAAGCAACATAGGTTAGGGAGGAGGGAAGGTTGTTGATGGAGGCAGAAAGATCTCATTGAGCATCTGTGAACTGAATGCCCTGAACCTTAAGAGTTGCATGACATGTTTGACAGGGAGCAGTGCAGGGGGAGTAAAAGCCCTGCATTCTCTGATATGAGGCTAATATAAGTTGAGACTCATTATAGCCAAGCCCATGGTGAGAGTTGTAGCCCTGAGCAAAAGGCCATGATGGTGGCATTCAGGAGCGTTTCTGGGTCTTTTTACTGATGAAATTCTCCATAGGCCGTCTCAATGATGAAAACAAACTCCTGCAGCGCGCTTGTTATATTCAAACAAATCGCCACTCCTGCAGTGAGATTCAACCAGTGTGGAGGTGGTGGAAACAGGACTCTCTCTCACTCTCTCTCTCTTTTTTCTCTCTCTCTGCTTTTCTCTCCAGAAGCATCCTCTCTTTGTATGGCCTCACTACTGATTTGCAGTGGGGGTGCTCATTTTCTAGCCTCTACCTGCGCTGTAAATTATTGATGCAACAACCTACAGCCCACTGATACACGTTGCATATAAAACAAGGGCCGATTCCACTGCAGGTTTTTTTTTCCCCAAATGGGAATTCTTGGTGGACATAAGATGTTCAAGGTAAAATTAAGAGTGTGAGAGGTGAAAAAAGGCAGAAAAAAGATGAGCGAAGAGAAGGGCAGAGAAAAAGAGAGAGAGAGAGCAAGAAAGAGAAAGAGAGTGTGTGTGAGACTGAGGGAGGGGTGTGAAGAGGGGAGAGAAATGCATCATGACCAAAATGTTATCTTATTAATCATCGCATTATGTTGCAGTGATTTGGGAGAATCAAACCAGGCCAACCATGCAAAACAGACTTGGATGTGGTGAAAAAATCAGCTTCTTGTCATGAAAATGCCATTGATGGAGCTCCTTTGCGGATGCGTGACCACAGATTTTTTGATCTGCAGAAAGAGAGCGAGAGAGGGAGAGAGAGAGAGAGTCTCTGCTATATCCTGGCCATCTTCACGCACCGCAGCTGCCGTGTACCAACTAACTGAGCAGGGAAGCGTCAAATTCAGCACCACACTGCATCTAAACCAGGGTCTCAGGCTTTGTCTCTATCTCTGAGGGGGATGAACATCAAGGCTGCAAGACACAGGCTCTGTTTACATGCACCATACACCATATATTATCCTCTGGCTCATACGCATGTGAGATGAAACACACATTTATCTGACTGAATCATATCATTTTATTTTGTGCTTTGCTTTGCTTACATGTTTTTAATGTGTGTGAGTCTGTATACATTATACAGTGTGTTTGGGTACTACTACACATGTATGTATGGATGTATGCATGCATCTGTTTGTGCTTGTGTGTGTGTGTGTTTGAGTGTGTGTGTGTGTGTGTGTGTGTGTGTGTGTGTGTGTGTGTGTGTGTGTGAGTGTGTGTGTGAGTGTGTGTGTGCTTGCAGAGGTGTAGTTGTAAAAAACGAGTTGGGTAAACATTAATATCTGTGGGGCACAAGCCTATAAGCCAAATGTATTAATTTATTAAATTATTAAAAAATAATTTATCTGTTCCAAATGAGCTATATTGTGAATATGATTACTTCAATTTTGTGAATGTGATTACTTGCCTATTGAATTAGGCTTGGAATATTTATGGTAAAAGGTAGCTGTAACAGTCAACGTTATGTATAAAATTATGCTCGTCTACTCTTGTTGAGTCAGTGGCATGATAGCACTAATGGAAACATCTGTCAATTAAGCTAAAAACATCAAGTTCACTAAGAGGACGGATGCTGTGTCAACATTTCAGAAATTGCCTTCCATTTATTTTAGTAGGTTATTTTTCTTTTTATCCATACTAGTGTTGTGGTGACTGTTACCATATTCTATTTAGCCTGCTGGGTCTTGGGTAAAAGCTCCCACAGTAGGTTGATTAGTCATACAGATACACCATAACAGCTGATTATGACACACAGCTTACAGTGAATAAAGCCAAACTTGCAGATACATGTTATGATATTGAAAGCAACCAATAACACAACAGAAACATTTAGATCTGCATAAAAAAACACTAGGGTTTGGTTAGCGGTAAATTAACTATTCTTAAACCCCCTATGTGTAAGTTTTATTTTTTTCGTATGAGAATTTCTCCCATCTATTGGCGAAGTGGTATACTGCATACGTTTGAATAAAATGTATTAGCCCTCCCCTTCCCACGGTCCTCATTTCCCATGGTCCTCATTTTGAAAATGGCGGCGCAAAATGGATATTCTCATTTGGTACCCAGCCACATCTATATATAAATGGAAATTACCGGGAACACTACAATTTATTCATGGAGGTAATTACCATCGCTTTACATTATATTTTTTAAATAAAAAATATATTTTTAATAAAAGACGAAGATAAATAGAAGATAAATCCTACACATAGAGGCTTTAAAGGATCTAGACTATTTTAGTTTTTACGTGTTTTTACCTACTGTTTAACCCCTTACTGTGAGTGTATGTGTGTGTGTGTGTGTGTGTGTGTGTGTGTGTTTGTAGGCCTATGTATTTGTACATATGCAAGTGTGTGTGTGTGTGTGTTTACTGTGGATGTTTTTGACTTTGTTTCGGAAGGTGAACAAAGTGTCCACTCACAGTTGACTCACGAGTGTATGTCTGTTTATGTGTGTGTGTGTCCGTGTCCCTGGAGCAGTGCTAATGGACGCGGTGCCCACACAGATGTTCGGCTGCCAGAGGTGCAGACCTCGGCCTCACACTAATGAGCTGACGGCACACAGGCCTGGGATAACTCATGGACCTATCACACTCTTATAGCACATGATGTAAGACTTCGTAACACATTTATAACATGTAAAGTCATTTCAAGGGGGTGACAGTACAGTAGTTTATTATGCTTCTATTAATTGCCCAGTTTTATTATGTTTTGGTTCTGCTAATGCTAATATTTCATTAGCGTTAATCGAATCACTTTTTTGTTCACAGGTATTAGACTATTAAGTTACTATAAAGTTATGCTGCTGTCTTGGAATGAAAAAGTAATTGATACAACTCTGGCATTCTTTTGAAAAATTAATGTATGATCCGAATTTCATTAACATGCACAGTGACCTGGTGCTTAACTGAAACCTTGTTTTCAAGTTGATTTTCTCCTCCGCCCCTTGAAAGCACGCTTCCAAATATGCAAATATGTCACGTAATTGCGCTTGTGGAACCGAGCGTGGAGTCGGCTGGTGCCAACGACACCGGTTAAACGGGGTGGTCTCCGCTTAATTACCTCACGGCTGGAGTGGACGCTGACACGCCAGAGGCGGAGAGGGAGAGGTCAGCCTGTTAACCGCTTCTAGGAGGACGAGTCTGCCCCCCTCGCCTCTCACACACCTCACACCACATCACCCTCCGCCCGCCCCCCATGCTGGCCTTCACACAGGTGACATTACCGCACGCTTAATTGGGACTGCTGCCCAGGCTCCTTTGATCATAAATATGGTTAATTTCTACAGCTTGTCAAACAGCAGGCTTTTTTTTACAGAGGGGGAGAGTGAAAAAGGTTTTTGTAAAAATTGGACACGCTCTCTAGCACACTATGAATTTGCTGTCACGGAATGAATGTTTAAAGGGAGGTAGAGCAAGACACACACAAACACACACACACACACACACACAGATGCTTAAACAGCACTCATACACACAAACACTCTCTGACACACACACACACACACACACACATACAGAGCCCTGCTCTCCAAACAGCACACCGCAAACATCAACAGGTCCACGTTTAAAAAACGTAGGGGGGAGTACATTCACACATGATCCAGATGGCCATAAACCTGCCGCCACTGAACATCCCGTGGTTTACTAGTATGGTGCAGGTGGGGGACCTTTGGGGATGTTTATGCACTGGTGCTCCAGCTTTGTTTACAGGCAACCAGCTGTGGCTGCTGTGGTGGTGTGATACGGAAGAAAGGTAGGGCCATGTTTGCACTGGCAGAGGCACCATGGTGGGCAGCAGTGTTGGAGGTGAGGGTGGTGGAGGTGGAAGTGTTTGAGGCTGTTGACCTTGGAGGCTGGCCCGGTGTGCCAGGACTCAAGCTCTTGGTTCTACATTGTTGGCTGCTGAGTGAAGTGAGGGTGAGCTGGGAGGAGAAAGAAAACTGTGAGGGGTCACATCGTTCTCCTTCTTGCACTTCATCTCTCTCTCTCCCTCCCTCACTCTGTACCTATCCCTCTTTCTCTCTCTCTCTCTCCATCTCTATCCCTTTGCCTCTGTCTCTTTTTAAGATATCTTTCTCTCTCATTCAATCCCTCTTCTTGCTGTCTCCCTCTCTATTTCCCTCTTTTAGCCTCTCTCTCTCTCTCTCTCTCTCTCTCTCTCTCTCTCTCTTCTTTTTTCCATCTCTCACTGTGCTACTCCCCGGTGTGGGTCCTCTAGAGGCTGGGCCGAGGCTATTAATAGCCGGTCGGTGCAGAGAAAGAGGGGGGCCACGGTGGCGGTGCCGAGCCGGGCCGAACCGTGCCGAGCCGATGCTCGCTCAGCCTGAGACAGAGAAAAAAACAAAGCATGCTGCTGCTGCTGCTCCCATCAGTCGGAGCCTGTTGCAAGGGAGGGCAGGGCCGGCTCTTTGGAGCAGGGAGAAAAAATCAGTCAGAGCCTCTCTCTGCCCAGCAGCTATTAGGAGGAGACTTAGCCATGTCGCTCTCCCACAGTCCCACAAGGCAGCTCCATTATGGCTATTTTAATCAGGATGTGTGGGTTTTTAAACGCTCGCACGATATGAGATGCACCCCCATTTTGGAACAGTTGCACAGTCAAGAGCAGAACAGTGTGCTGCTGGAGGAGCTTGGTAAGAGCAGTGCATTGCGATTGCAGAGTAGCAGCCTTTTGTTTATTTGTTGAAGTACACATACACATAGGAGATTATAACAACACATATTTAACAAAATAAATTATTTTTTTCCATTCAATTATAGATTGTGATAGGGCAGGGGAACCTGTTCTTATAAGGGGTTTCAGGTGTTTGAGGGAGACTTTTGGTCATGATTGTACCGGTATATGTATATACTTGCTTATTGGTCTATCAGTCAAGTTTCAATGTTTCAAGTTTCCAGAGATATCCGGGCACAGTAATATAGTAATAAAAATAATTATGTAAAATATATACATAAATCGCATCTGCCTGAAAAGGTTATGAATTTCTCTTTTAAGTCCAAGTGCATGGCACATTTACATCCATAATTAGTAAATGTACACAAACAGGATGATTTGTTTATAATTTAATTCTTGCTGAGTGTTTTAAAACACAATTATGTGTGTATGTGTGTATTATGCAGTTATCATCTAGCACCAGACAGTGGATGATATGCCCCTGAGGCAAGCTTGAGCCAGAGGCCCTAACAGGGGGCTGGGATAGAGGGGTGCATAGGCATCTCACTTCAAAAGTTCTTCAGAGTTATTTTGTGCATTCATTTCCAATGCAATGAACCGAGCCTCTATCCTTGGGTCATTTCGCAAGGCACACCGCAGGGTTGCTTTAGTTGGGGTTAGCACAGTGTCATTTGGCTAAGAACGAACACACTCACACGAGTACACACACCAAAAAAAAGCCTGGATTTGGAGCTTAAAATTAATTGCTTCCCTCCATTTTGTAGGATTTTTCTATTTTGTAATGGGCTATTGCAGCGGGAAGCTGGGCGGTTAAAAAGAGGAGAGTGGGGCGTGGGGTGTTGTTGTTTTTTCATCCACTTAAGTGTCACAGGTACACATAAGCAAAGAGAGAAGGATGATTCCTGGAGCTTATGGGGAAAACAGAGATATAATTTCTCCCCATTTTCTGCCAAGTTTAATTACAGTGGCGCCTTGGGGTTTTCAGTGTGGGAAATATATTAACAAAGGGATACACAAAAATATATTCATGCCTGCACCCAAGCCTGGCGCCATAATGGGCAATAAGATGTTTATTTATTTATTCCTGCTGACACAAGTGAATGTGATGGACAACGCGCTTTAGTATATTCAGAGTATGTGTGTGGGCACATGTGTGTTGAGAGAGAGACAGAGAGAGAGAGAAAGAGAAAGAAAAAAAAAATAAATAAATAAATAATAATTAAAAAAAAAAAAAAATAGATATATATATATAGAGAGAGAGAGAGAGAGGAGAGAGAGAATGTGTGTTTTTTAATGGGCTGTGTAGTTCATATTTGTGTCATTTTAAAAGGCCAGCTTGGCTCAGTCATTTATCATGATGACTGACAAACACACTAGCTTGGTTAAATGCTTGTATACATGTTCTCTCTCTCTCTCTCTCTCTCTCTCTCTCTCCCTCTATCTCTCCCTCTCCCTCCCTCTCCCTCTCCCCCTATTTAACACAATCATCAATGCCTTATTTTAAGAGGGATTACAAGGTATGAGTAATCAACCCAAAAGCATGTGTCAATGGCAGGGGCAATTTAGCACAACCCACATTGTCCTTGACAGTTTCAGGTCAAGTGCCACAATCAGGCCTCTGGAGTTTCTTTGGGCATGCAGATGCATCATTATGAGTGATTGTGTGTTGAACGACTTTTTCGCGACTCCATGCCCAAAAGTGTAATCAAACGGTTCGTGCTGCGGTTGTGTCGTTGCTTCAGCAGTCTGTGCGGGTCCAACTGCTGTTTGCTGGGGTGCTGCAAGGTAGCGGTGCAGCATTAGACGTGTGGGAGCGCGGTGAAAATTGCCTTCGGTGATTGAACGGAATAATTTTTATACTCTGCTTGTTTCAAACAAACAGATGAAAAGAAGCCTGCAAATAATAACAAATGTCTGTGCTTGTTTGAAGTGCACGCTTTGATTACCTGCGATTGTTCTCCAGCACTTCTCTCTCCTTCCTTTTTCACTCTTGCCACATTTCTTCCCTGTCTTTCTCCTGTTAATTCTCTCACACTGTCTTGCTTTTACTTTCTCCTGACCTCCTGCTATGCTTCTTGTTTGGAGTTTATGAACACTGCTCTTTTCTCTCTCTATCTCTCTCTCTCTCTCTTTCTCTCTCTCTCTTCCCTGCTGTCTGTTTCCAGCTTTTATCTGGGTATCTCCATACCTCCATACCCACCCTCCTGATTTAGCATAACTGCAGCTAGCCGCACGCAATTCCTCCCCTTTTTCCGGGTGCAGCTGAAAATCCATTACTGAGGATCAAGAAGTGCGATGCGATGCAATGCTTTCAGCTCCGGTGCTGAGGCACTGCAGCTTAGATCAGGTATAATGTGATTTTACTGTATTGTGTTCCCCTCCATGCAGCTCCCCCAAAACACACACACTCGTACACACACACACACACACACACACACACACACACACACACACAGGTATTCACATACTCCCCCTGCGCTTGTGTGAGAGGGCTTCTGGCGCGGGTGGAATCCACCAGCTCTGGAGTCGTTACATGTTGTGTAGCTTGCGCGGCGGCGTGCATGTCAGCCATGTTCGGCCGATAAGAAGTGGGTGGTGTGTTATGTCTGAGCGAGCCGTGTTCAGCAGGATGAGCCTCTTCAAGCTCTTGCTCGCTTCGACCGCTTTTGTCTCTTCCGTGCCATCAGATACACACGATCAAGGAAGCGAGAACATTAAGGATGGAGTACATGTGTGCTTGTATGTCTGTGTGCTTGTATTACGCGTGTGTCTGTGTGTGTGTGTGTGTGTGCGGGTGTGAGTATATATGTGGCGCGCTGGGAGTGTTTGAAGTGCAGTAAGTGCGCATGAACATGATTAGGCAACCACAGCAGAGGCTCCCCTCCCATCCCATTCTCTTGCCTCCATCTTAAAATATCTCCCATCTAAATGCATGCTTGAACCCGCCTCTATTCACTTGCAAGAGGCCCCTGCACTCTCAGATCCTCCTTCCAAAGTACAGTACTCTCTGGGGCAGCGCTCGCCTGTCACCATGAGTGTGCACTCACACTGAGTCCCACAGGGATGTCTTGCCCCACTCGTTGGGGTCAAAATGAAAATGTCACAACCTGCATGTCAGGGGCAAAAAAAAAAAAAAAGAATCATAAAAAAAGTCAAGCATGTCAGCCTGAAGGTTACGCAGCTGGTAAATATGAGTGGGACACTTTGCTCATTCTGCAGTCAGAGTGAAGCACGTAAGAGGCACCAACGTCCCCGGCCCACCCCTGCCCTCCTTCTTCCGCCCCCGCTGGAGGCTGTAAACAGTCCGTTCGATGGGTAAATGGCTCAGAAGATCTTATCTCTCTGATAACTGGCTCCTTGCATCCTCAAAACATTCATTGGATAAGATGAGGTGAGGCGGAGGTTTTTTTCTCTTTCTTTTTACCAGGCTGACATCTGAGTGCTTGCTGATGATAGGATGACAGCGACAGGAAGCTGTCTGAGTGACTGATTGTTGGTCTTGCATGGATAATCACCCCTTCCATTCAGGCTGTTTGCTAGGACTGTCTTGACTGCTTGGACAGTGTGTGTTTATGTGTGTGTGTGTGCGCGTGCACAAAGGATTGTGTGTGTCTTGCATCCTGTGACAGGGGTAATGAAATCCACAAGATCAAAAGAGCTATGCGCGTCAAAGACTTGTTTGGTTGTATCCAAATGCTATCCTCTGTACTTTCATGGCTTTCGCAGCTACGAAGAAAGGGTTTGGGACGGAGATAAACTATCAGAGAATGTCTAGCTGTATACACCTGCCAAAACGAATCAACGCCATCCTCCCCTCGCTGAATATTTTTACATTTTTGTGGACTCCCCAACAAGCGAATCCTCGTCCCACCCAGTCAACATTCATTTATCCTCCCTCTACCTCCCCGCCCGTCTCTCCTCTCCCATTACCCTCCGGCTGCTGACAGGCAAACGCCGGCTTGTGGCCACCATTCCAGCCATCTGCTCCTCTGCTTCCAGAGCCGCATTGAGTGGCTGCTTTGTCAGGGTCATCCAGGTAGCCCGGCAGGGCCGGGAAATGTCAAATTCGCAGAGAAACATTTCACTTGGCAGCCCTGTCATTTTGAGTGGCCGACCCGACCCTAAATACAAAGAGCAACACGCACACACACACACACACACACACACACACACACACACACACAGACACACACAGAATACACCAGAAATGGATCCAGCAGACCATGGATCCATTGCCCCCATGAAGTCTCCAGTCAATGCCCTTTAACATTGCCACTTTGCCAGTTTGCTTCCTACCTGCCAGTTCTAACCCCAGGCATCTCACAGAGATGGGGGTAATCAGCCCATGTTTCTTGGGCCCTGCTCTCAGTAGGCCCTTTTCAGTCAAAGCATGGGTCTGCCAGTGAGGTGGAAAATAAGTCTGGCTTCGAAGGGCCCAAATAGGAAAATACTCTGTAAAAGCTTCAAATAAGCATTAAAATATTGACATGCATTGACATATTTTGTCCCACATTTTGACATTTTGAAGGAATGGGGGGAACCATACTACATACTATACTACATACTACAACCGTGAAATGAAAGCCAATTTTAACTGATGAGGGCAAGGACACTGTTTCAGTTTCGTCTTTCTGTGCCTCATTCACATTCTGTCTATGTTGTCCTAAAGTTCTTATTTCTAAGGACAGCACTTCAAACAAAAGGGATATGCGTAGCGTTAACTAGCATAAACCAGCCAATCACGTTCAGTCTTTGAGGATTGAGGGTTTAGGGCTTAAGAGTGAGTCATTGGCATTCAGACATTTTCCTCTGACCCTCCCTCACAGCTAGGTCCCCATCTCTTACCTCATCTCACACCTAGGTTGAGAAGACTTACCGAGATTATCTGACGACATTAGCAGCTGTTTTTTCTTCTCTTTTTACACCTTTCTCGAAGACACGTTTCAAAATAGAGGCTGCTGCCTCGTGTATAAATAGACGGGGAGTGTACGCGTCGGGTTTAAGCGCTTGTGCCAAAAACTCTCTCTTTATCCCTCGCACGGATGCTGAATTGAAATAGTCACAGACTTTCAGATGTCAGCGCCAGGGATTACCAACTTCTTAAGTCCTCATGCACAGAATTACAGTGGTTTCGACCTCAGACTTCACTTCAGTAGACTGGCTATTTGAGTGTGTGACTTGAGAAGCCATCTATCACCTCTGTTCACACACATACAGTACAGTGCAAACAAGCACACATACAGAACAAACAAGCACATGTACACACACTCACACTCACACACACACACGCACCATGAAGTCCTCACTGCAGTGTTTCAGTCCAGTAATGAGCAGGTTCATTGTGGACAGAGCCAGCACAAAAAACCTCTCATCGCCACCAGAAACCAATGGAACAGACCCCGCTGGGTGCTTTATCGATGGTGGAAGAGGGGGCAAAAACTCTTTGATGTCCACCTGAATGCTCTGTGGACGCACAGCGGGCAGCGGGGAAGGCCAGCGGGCTTGTGCGCGCTCGCTGGGTGGTCTCCGGCATATCGCGCCATCGGCCTTCACTAAATCAGTGGGGAGCTGCAGGCTACATCGCCAGGCTAGTGTCATTAACCT
This sequence comes from Limnothrissa miodon, assembly GCA_017657215.1. NCBI lineage: Eukaryota > Metazoa > Chordata > Actinopteri > Clupeiformes > Clupeidae > Limnothrissa > Limnothrissa miodon. The sequence goes on along the minus strand of JAGFZM010002917.1, from coordinate 59,180 downwards.
GCTGGCTCAACGGATCACCTTCACTAATGAATAAAAAACACAAGCTGTCCTCTTCCCTGCCCGCTCTGAGTGCCGAGCCTCCGACCGAGGAAGGTAATTTTTGCACAGCGACTCCTGTAAACGCCACACTCTCGGGTCAGGCTACCAATGCATTAGGCCAGAGTGATAAACACGGCGTATTGAGATAAACACATTCATCTATGGGGCTTAATGGCACAAAGGACAAACGTCTCCCACAAGTCACTCAGTGTGGAATGACAACAGATGCAGCACACAATCTCTTTCATTAAGCACATCAGAGGATTTTGACATAATTGGTGTCAATTCCTGTGTTCACAAAACATTTGAAAGGGAGGCTTCTCGTTTTACTCGACATCATCTCCAGACAGGAGCACTGGTGACATCTCCCCACCTGCTATTAACTTACAGAGAAAACTGTATTGTAGCTTACTCTCTGAAATCTCTCTCTCTCTCTCTCTCTCTCTTTACTATGCATATGTGCACTGTGCTTTTCGGTACTGATGCAAGCTGTGATTATGTTGTTAGTTTTTTCTGCCTGAATTGCCCTTGAGACGCACAGAGATGAACCTTCTACCCCTTACACGCCAGGTGTGGTCCCATGCAAAACGTATATTCTGCTAGTTTAACTGTCCCAGTGCACAATGCAATCCTAGGCTGACTGGGACAAACCAGGAAGTCAGTGGCGCATTACTAAAATGGGCGTATAGCCTAATGCTTTGGGGATATGGTGCATACACACCTTGTTTCTGTCATCTCCAGGCATGTTTAGCTGTGCTCATTCATGCAAAAACCACAAATAATTTATTTGTGTGATTTATTTTCCAATGAAAAACATCTTCAAGGTTCATTAAGGTGTGGAATACGGCTAATGTTTTGTCGAAGTAACCAATCATATTAATCACTGCTGTGCTCATGTGGGAAATTATTATTATTATTATTATTATTATTATTATTATTATTATTGTAGACAGAAGACCTTAGGGTGAGAAAGAAGGAAGGACCTTTGGGTCTTTTTTAGCGGAAATCTCTTTTGAGCAGACAAACTATTTATTTATATTTTTGTATTTTTCTTGAGCAGAGCAATTTCTTATCCTCTAGAGCAAAACACCATAATGTCCTGGGATCCAAATGAATCTGTGCCCACCATGAATGATGAGTGGCTTCTAAATGACTAAAGAAAGCCCTCTGTCTGTTATTCTCTGTGGTTCACAACTAGCTTTTGTCGTGTAATAAAAGATGGGTTAGCATCCCAACACAGGCTAGCTTCTTGCATTAAACCCTTCCTCTATTCGCTAGCAAGGTTTACCCCCTCAGAAAAAAAAACACCTGAATAGATCTCTTCATCATCGAGCCTTCACCTTTGTAACATACTCAGCTCAACTTATGCATTTCTAGTATATCTTAAATTCAACACCTGAGAAATACTGTAAAACCATTTATTCCACAAACCCATCACAAAAATGAAGTCAGAAGTTCAACTTCAGATCTTACACTTTTTCATGCTTCTACTCCTAATTTGTTCTAGAGGGGTTTCAAAAAGAAACTGGTCCAGCTCCAGCTATCTCCCAATTAAGGCTGATTTATCTGAGCACATCTCAGCGATATTTATTTCAGGACTTTTCCCTTCAAATAAATGGACAAGAATGCTGGTAGTAATGCTTTGTGGGCTGCACCATACAGAACTACAAGGTTAGCCAGCAGGATTTTTTGGTTAGTAATGCAGGCAGACAGGTGTATGAAAGGGAAAGCACTTATTACAAGGTGTAGTAGTTCCAATGTATTAGGATGATCGCCTAAATATGATCTATAGAATCTCAGATGATACAAACATGGCATATGATAAAATATGAAATCTGTGTTTGAGATTAGTGTTGAGGTTGGTGTGAATGCTGTTCAGTAACAATTGGACTGTTTTGCATTCGGATGATGTTCAGTGAGTGTTCAAGAACTAGACTTGATCCTCTGTGGGCAGACCATCCAAATAAAGAGTTACTAATTTAGCATTAGACAGGAGAGCAGTGTTAGTAGTACATTACAAACAGGCAGACTTAGAGGTACACAGGGACACTGGAGCTATTGAACAGGAGGACAGCTTTGGCATAGGAAAGCAAACAGTATACAGAAGAGAGAGGAAAGAACATCTTGAAATGAAGGGTGTAATATTTTTTGTTATTTACAGTACAAGGCCACTATTGGAATAAGGGTCCCACATTCATGTATCTGCTTAGACCAATAGTAAATTAAATTGTGAGCAGATGAAGGTAGGTTCTGCTGTTTGTTACTTTACAGTTAAACAACCTCTCCCTCCCCTTCTTCTGACGGGACTCAAGGGTCAACTTTGTATGTCTGCTAACCTGGCACTGAGGGAATTATTTCATCAGATTGCCCGAGAACAATGTCAGAGAAATGTGTACAAGACCTGACATAAAGGAATCCAACAGCCTCTAAGACTGCAGTCTCAATGAACAGTGGCTGCCTCAGATGCCTTGAGGCCATGTTTGTGTTGGCCAGTGATTGTATCCCTATAACACACACTTAGTCATGTCTGTCTCCTCAACACACTGGTCTGTCCTCCATGAGCATGACCCTGCTTGTGTCCACTAGAACAAATGCAAACACACATGCAAACACGCGCACACACACACATACACACACACACACACACACAAACATATACACATACACACACTAACATGCACATGCATACACACAAACACAACAACACACACACAAACATAAGCCTCTTGTCTGCATAACTAACTCCCAGTTCCATTTCTCTAGTATGTAGCAACAGTGAGAGATGGATCAGATCCAATTTGTGTCTTTGAGAGGACGGAAGGAGAGCTGTTTGGTGTGAACGTGCGCTTTCTGACATGAAAGCGGCAGACCAGAAGGGTTCCTGATTAACAGCCTGAGAATGAAAGGTCTGCAGCACCATCCAACAGGGGAGCCATCGGCCATCCCCGGGCGATTCATAAGCGGAGTGTTTAACAAACATGACAGAGACACAGCCAGCAACGCCGATAGAAAGCCTCAGTGTGTCTCTGGATACGGCCGCTACGCTATTAGCGGCTCAGGTTTAGCCTTTCACTGGCAAGAACATAAATAAATCTCCATTTTTATCAATCCATCTCTGTCGGTCTATCTCTACATCTGTGGCATAATGAGCCTCTTTTTTCTTCTTGGAAGTCGTATGATTATCTAGTCGTGCCTTATCGAGTCATCTCCCCGTAGCTCTGTGCTCATTTACGCGCCGCGCTCTCAAAGACGACCTCTGTCGCTCTCTCTCTCGCATTTCCATACATCGATCGGTCCGCCGGATCCCCGCGCTCTCCTCTGCCTGAAGCTTCTGAGTCCTGCCCAAGCGCACCACCTCATGTAAATGCATGGGACCTAAAGCGCTAAGAGAAGCCCGGGAGCAAAAGTTCTAAGTCCAGCCACATGTGACAGGCAGCAGCGAAAACCTCCCATTGGAGAGAATGCACACAGGCTCCCTGAGATGAAAAAGAGCCTGTGATTTAGCCATTAGCATTACCCACAGCCTGGACGGGGCCGACGTCAGGCCTGGATCCCCTCCTTGCTGACTGACTGTAACTGATGCTTGCCTGTCACAATATTGCTGTTAGACAATGATGCCGTGCATTCCAATCGAATAGCTGCAGATTTTGTTTTGTTTCATCTTCCAAGCGAGGATATTTTTGTTTGCCATCCTCTAAAGCATGAGTCAGTTCGGTTCGCTTTGTCTCTGGGAGGGAGAATAAGATGAGGATCATTCTCTTTGCTGGGCAGCTTGATCGGCTTCAGACACTGCAAAAATGCATTAATATTCTTTGACAGATAACAGACAAAGAGAGCACCCAGACCCAGACACAGACACACACACACACACATACACACACACACACACACACACAAACACAAACACATGCATCTATTTGACTGCCATTCTGTCTATGATTCAGGCAAAAACACAGGCTTGCTCAAATATTATGGAGAAGCAACATGAATTTTTCATCCTAGTAGCTGTGGTTATTTTTTTTAAAACTTCTCCCGAGCAGATGCTCTCGATGCAAAAGAAGTGGACCTGAGGTTTTCTAGGCATATCTACGAGCAAATATTTCACCAGATACACATCCAGACTCAGCAGTGGTCAAGTGCAAGGGTACAAGACATGCAAGGAGAAAGAAAGAAAGATGGTAGGAGACAAACAGAGAGAGAGAGGAGGGCGGGGGGAGGGAGAATTATAGGGAGATACTGTAGACATTGAAAAGAAAGCAAAAGGATAGCGTAGGGTCTCTTTAGTCTCACTGGGATTCATTCTGAGAAAGTCAAATGAGAGACAGATTCCTTTATCCCAGGAGAGATAGCCTATCCCTTTGTGCCAATTTGGGACCCACCGCTAGTGCATTATGGGTAAGGAAGGTCCCCTCCACCCCTTCGCTACACCCCTTTTTTTTTTCATCTCCCCTATCTTCAGCACGCTGACCTGAATGCAGATCGTGGGGACTGGCACTCTGCCAGAGAGCAGGACTGGATGTTTCTCCAGAGCCCAGCATTGGTTTGTAAAAAAAAAAAAATAACTCCTTCTGGAATGACGAGTAAGGTGAAACATTTGGGTGGTGTGAAGAGTGCAGAATCACGCCCAGACAGGAGAGGCAGAAGCAGAGGGAGGTGAGAGAGAGAGAGAGAGAGAGAGAGAGAGAGAGAGAGAGAGAGAGAGAGAGAGAAAGAAAGATTGAAAGAAAAAAAGAGACAGAAAAGGCCTTGTGATGCAAACTGGAAGAGAGGAGAAGGCGAAAAAAAACACAAGCTTGTGCGACTGCGCTCTACTGCTGAGAGCTGCAGCTCCAGATTCAAAATCATTCTGGGAATCAAAACACTTTTTAATAATTCAACACGAATGGGTGGGGAGGGGGGGGGGGGGGGGGGATAAAAACCCTCTGCAGCAAGCAGGGCCAGGCAGAGGAAATAACGCTGGAAAAACATTGAGGAGAGAGAGGAGGAGAGATGCTTGCTTGTACTGTAATGAAGCTCCCTCACATGGCGATGACATGGCAGCATGTTGCAGCTGCCTTGTCCAGCACTTGCTTGCATTTTGCATCATGCCTTTCCCTCATTAGAAAAAGAACCTGGACTTGTTATTTTACAAAGCAGCAAAAATGGATTGGCTGAGCAATGAACTATGGTAGGGCGTTCCATTTATTCAGGTTGCAAGTCCACAATTTAGCAAGCTGAAACTGGAGGCCATCTTGGTCTCCAAGTAATTAAATCAGACAGGCAGTACCTCTTCCACCCAATCTTTGCAACATTTAAAACAAGCAGCCTTCTGTGAATGACCTGACCAATCGTCAGTGGATTCGATTTTTCAATTTGTCTCGGCAGCTGTTCTTCTCCGTGACAATATGTTTTTAATAAAGGATTTAATGCTAATTGAAATTTGCTGCAGGCTGAACAATCCACCTGACAATACATACCAACAATCGCCTCACACCACCACCACACACACACACACACACACACACACTTCACTATCCTCTCCCCACTGTCTTTGACCTAAGCCGCAACTCCTTGGGTTACAGTGCTTTATGTCTCCACACTGGCAACAAGGTAGAAAAAGTGAAAAACACTCACCAATTAGCCGGAGCTCATGTGATTATGCTGCTCTTGCTAACAATTCCCATTTCCATTCATTATTTATTCACAGGCCACACACACACACACACACACACACACAGAATATGAGTAAGGCCTTGAAACACAGGATGAGCTATGGCTGTTTTTGTGTGTGTGTGTCTGTGTGTGTGAATGTGTGTGTGTGTGTGTTTGTCTGTGTTTCAGTGTCTGTGTACCTGTCTGCGTGCTTCCTGGTCTGTCTGGTCTCTCTCATCAGCCCCACTCCCTCCTCCCCTCTCTCTCCCCCCCAGCCGTTGGCCTGCTTCCCTGTCTTCTAAGTGATACGAGTGCAACACTGTAGGAGCACTTGCTGTCTGCCATCTCTATAGTAACGACACGTCTCATCACCTGGATGCTTGCTGGGTACCAAGCTGAGGTGAACTATATTGATCTTGTGCTAACCAACCATGAGGGGACTGCTTATACTAATCCTAATGTTTGTGTGTGTGTGTGTGTGTGTGTGTGTGTGTGTGTGTGTGCGTGTGTGTGGGCATGAAGGGACATGGCTCGGGTCAAGGCCTGTATCTGTCTGTACAAACACTGCAGTGGACCCTCTGTTAACACAGCATAGCCCATCTTGTCCTCCCCTCTTCTCTCTCTCCTCTCCACTCCTCTCCTCTTTGCTGCACTTGTCTTCTCACTCTCTTCTCTCTACCTCGTCTCTGCTACACCCCCCATCTCTCTCTCCTCTCCACTCCTCTCATTCCTACCCACTCCTCTCCTCTCCCTCTTTGCTCTACTCTTCTCCTCTTCCCTCTCTACTCCACTCTCCTCTTCTTTGCTACACTCTTCTCCTCGTTCTCTCCTCGTGTCCTCTCCTTTTCTCTCCCTTCTCTCTCTCCTCTTTGATGCACTCGTCTCCCCTCTCTCTCTCATCTCTGCTGCACTCCTCTCTTCTCCCCTTCTCTCTCTCTCCTCTTTGCTCCACTCCTCTCCCCTCCTCTCTCTCTTCTCATGTCCACTCCTCTCTTCTCTTCTCCCCTCCTCTCTGTCTCCTCTTTGCTGCACTTCTCACTCCCCGCCAGTGTGTGATCCGTACAGAATGCAGAGAAGCAGTCAGAGGAACTCATAGGCACGCATTAGTTATGGATTACAAGAGGGATTGCTCTTTGAGCAGTGAGGCTTTCAGTGCCATGGTTCCCATCTCCTCTTTGGACACAAAGGGTCTTAACTGTTCCAATAAAGTCCCACAAAAGACTTTCTGGGCACAGTCATCAAATTGTTTATTTTCATCAGCGATCTTAATTGTTTAGACCAGTGGGGTTAACACAACACAGACTTTTAATTGGCACTGGCCTGTTTCCTTTTTAGCGCATTAAGGCTGTTTGTTGATTTCACATGAGCAGTTTGAACCCAGCAACTCTGGCCTTAATTACCCAACTTTTTTGTGTTTTTTTTGGGAAGTTTTGGAGTGTTGTGGCAGTGGAGCCACAGTTATGGCATGAAGTGTCTTCCTCCAAGGCATGATCACAAAAGTTGTGAACGATCTGCCATGACAGATGTTTTGTGCCAACATGCGTTTCAGGCTGCTTTGACATGAGCAGCAGTGACATGAAAGACAGCTGAGAGGGACTTCTGAATGTTAGCATCGAAGTTACTTCGCTCAGCTTGTTGTTTGCTCTCCGAGCAACGGCTGACCTTTCTGTCTTGTGTTCATGACCTGTAAGAAACCCTGACAACTATACCATTACCCAAACAAAACTTCTGTAAATGCTCAAACACAATGTCCTCCTGCACAGGGGTTTTGGTCCTGTCTCAACCCCAATAATGACTCTAGTCACACTGTAAGTCACCACCTGCAGTCTTTATAAACAAATATACAAATCATAATTATAACGATTAAAAAATATATATAACACAGCTAAAAGGTTTTTTTGCTTTTGTTCTTGCTTGTACAACGTGGATTCAAAGATGGCTAAATTGCAGTAAACAGCACGAGGTGGAGAAAAAAACAGGCTTGCAACCTGATCTCAAAAGCATAGTTTACTCCCTTGTGATTTTTTTAATGTGTGTGTGTGTGAGCTTGAGTGAGCTTTTTTACATAAACGCCAACACCTGTTGGGCGTGTAGTTTCCTTCACTGCATCATTCGAGAGCCCACTTATCACAACACAACCACCACAACTGGCAGAGCCAGCAGCACCCTTGCCTCCACACTCTGACTACACACACACACACACACACACACACACTCTGTCACCCAACCCCGCTACCTCGTTCTCAGGGAGAGTGGTAAACAAACAGGACTCCCACTGCGTGGTCTCACTCTCGCACCAACACCTGCGCGTGGAGGGACAGCTGCTGGCTTTCCAGTGGCAGGATCCATACCAATCAGCCGACTGATTGGCCCCATTAGCCCCCGCTCTCAGCCAGGCCCCACTCCGCGCCCGGCACGCCACCGCGCTGCCCGCTGTTTGGGCCGACGGAGCGGACGCGGCCAGACAGGAGGATGGCACAGTTAACACCAGGTCCCGTCACATGTCGGCTCAGGAGAGTAAAGCATGGGGTTGCCTAGAGGGAGCGAGAACGACTGTCACGCTCATTACGGAGGCGTGCGACTGATCCATCAAAAAGTGCCGCAGTGGGACCGTGGACATTTCTCGCACGCGGCCGAGAATGGAAGTGCTCTTTTTTCGGCATCACATTTAACGCCTGTGATGGATTGTGTAGCAATAACAGGGTGTGGCGAGTTTAATAGTTCTCCGGGTTGATGACCTAGATACTGTCGCCATTAAAAATGGCAAAATTAAAAAAATAAAAAAAAACCTGCAGCGTATTTTAAACAGCATGCTATTGAGAGGTCTGAAAGATGTAATTGAAAGTCAGCTAATGGGGCTCCATGAAATAGTCAAAAAAAACAATAAAAGGCTTTTTATTCTGTTTCAGACAAGTTTTTTTTTTCTTGGTACCAGAATCTATTTTTCCAGACTAAACTGGCACATTTCACTGAAGCCCCAGAGGCAAAAAATGGAGAGACAAGAAACTTAAATAATGAAGTTGTTTTAGATAGAACCTTGGCCTGGAAAGTAAAGGCAAAAGACTCACACTCATATGTACACACACACACACACACACCCACGCACACCCACACACACTACGCATGAACGCATGCCTTTCCCTCGTCTTTGTGGCAGCCAGGTTCTGCCACTCCCCCTCTTCTTGGAAAGATGAAAAATTAATTTCTTCCCATGATGGCCACTGCCAGCGACACACACGGGGGTTAACCCTGCAGCGCCATACCAGCTCTGCATCTGGGTCGGGGCTGAGTGTGTGTGACCGCGATGGTGGTGGCGACTCGCCTCCCACTGTCTCTGTGTCCTCTGAGGCATGACTGTACCATACACAAAGCCCAGTACCTCAGTAACCTTGGGGGGTCAGTGCGCTTCCTTGGAGTCCCTTAACACTGATAACCTCTGACACACTGAGGCACTGATGTCCCCCTCCTCCCTCCACACACACACAGATAAGCACACACACACACACACACACCACTTCCGTCGCTGTCTCTTCTGATCCTCCCCACTTTAATTAGCCCCTGTTCTCTATAATCTTAGCCTCTACAGCTCTTCACAGCCTCTTTCTTCTCAGAGTGCGTCTGCCGACCTCTATTCCACCACGTTCGCTTCCAAACCTTTTCTCATGGCTTTAGATTCCATAGAGCATTGCTGTCGTAGCAACGCTTTTTTAGAGGTGCCAAGAATAAAGGGAGAACAAAGCATGAGCAGGCAATTCTCTCTTCCTCTCTCACTTTCTCTCTCTCTCTCTCTTTCTCTGACTGTCTTTTTTGTATGACCAGACGGATGACCTTAGTGTTATTAATCCAGAAGGCTGCATATTTCAGGCAGAGATTGCCCGAGGCATCCAAGAGAGCATCCTCACAATAGCAACACACACACACATACACACGCACGCACACAAACACACACACACGCACGCATGCTGGCCGTTTGATCATTAGCGCTTGACTTATCGGACTGCAGACTATTCCCACTGTGCCCAGGCAGTGAGGAGCCAAAAGCCTGGGGAGGATGAGAGACGTTCGTGTGTGTCCATGCCTGTGTGTGTGTGTGTTGCATCAAAATGGGGGTAGGGCTCGGTCAGAGCTCAGAGAGTTCCACGGGGTCTCCCCTTTCTAATCCTGCCACCTCTCACCTGGCCACTGGCCGGTTGGTGCCGTCGACGTGAGCCCATGTGACTGTCTGTGCTCCTCGGAAGCTGGCAGACTCAAAGAGACTCACAGAGACTGCCAGCCTACCGATCTATCAGTGGAGTGAGCAGGCGTGACACAGAAAACCTGCTTCTTCCATTAGAGCCTTGACAGAAGCTAATACTGTCCCCGCAGCTGCTCTTTCTCTCTCCCTCTCTCTCTTTTTCTCCCTCCTTTCTCATTCCTTTCTCTCTCTTCTTATCTCTCTCTCCTCCACCACACCTCTATCTCTTTTTTCTTCCTCCCTTTGTTCCCACACCTCCCTGCCAGCTTCCTCTCCCCTCCAGATGTGTAAATACACTGCGAAATTTGCAGTTATTATGTGTCGTCCTCTCCCTTCAGTGTTAACCTCTGTAGTCCTTTCTTCTTTTTCACCTCCCTCCCTCCCTCCCTTCTTCCCTCCCTCCCTCTTGCTCTCCCTCCTTCTGCAGGCAAGGCTCTATGCAGCCCTTGTGTGTTTTTCTTTGCTTTGTGCTTTTGTTTTTTTTTTTTTGCTGTATTTTTTCCCCTCCTTCCAAACGAGCGTGCAGACATGCAGACATGCCGATGAAACGAGCGGCTCTATAATGGCCTGAACTTTGTGGCGGTCACCTGGGAGGTGTGGGTGTTGAAAGTGAATGCGGCGGGTAGGGTGGGGTGGGTTAGGGGGGTTTTGGTAGAGCGTGCGTGTAAATGAGTCGCTCTCACACAGAGCACTGTCTCCTCTCTACCGTTGTTTTGCTCTTTTGAATAATTGACAGGGCCTGTGCTACAGGAAACGGGGACAAATCTGCCTAGCTAATATCACAGCCAAAAGCGCCTCAGTGCCAAACACTGTCACTCCCCGGCCAGTATAGAAGCATTAGGGTGTTGATAGTAAATTGCGCTCATGTCAGCCGGGCCAGGCATCAGTAACACATACAAAACCAATCGACTCTATACCTCCTCCGACTTCAGATAGGTTTTGTTTTCTCTCCCCTGTGAGTGCAGCAGAAATGTGGCACTTGGTGGGATTTAACCACTAGACTAACTGGGCTAATTTATAAGCTGAGCTTCACCGCTGGGATTGTGTGCTGACGCTAAGCCTAAAAAGCTCGGACCCACTCACTGGAGAAAACCGGACTATCAGCGATCCCCCATCTGCCCTGTGTTTTCTTTGATTGCTCTGCTTAGGATGGCAGGCATGTGTGTGTGTGTGTGTGTGTGTATGTGTCTGATTGAAGCCTTGGCTGACAGTAGCAGTGGAAAATGGATGGCCATTCTGTGTTAGCCACTTGGTGCCACAATTCGGCTCTTTTTCTTGTTTGTCTCGTTCTGATCGCTGGCAGACACAGAAATTACTATTCTGTCTGTCTATGTGGTGAAGCAAGGAGACTTTTTTTTGAGGGGATCAATGTGAAATATCTCACTGACTCTACATCCTCTATCCGATAAATTCTGCACACACACACACACACACACACACACACACAAAAAGCAGGTCCTTTGGAGACCGCCCAGTCATTTGGATTGGAGGGTGCCTTTAGAACCCAGCACCTTTGAAGGAGAGCCTCATTCTCTAACTCCGTAGCCTTTGACTGGGAGAAGATGGTGGCGTCATGCGGCCAATACGAAGGGGATCCTTCAAGCTCAGGAGTAGGCTCCTCATTGTAATGCAAGCTCATGCCTTGTCCACAGCTGTGTGCGGAGAATGTAAAGTAACTAACCTAACTGCTCCTGCCGTTTTCACCCTCTCATATGGAAAGAGAGAGAGAAAAAACTCTCACAACAGAATTTAACCTATTGGATGGCCTCTCTTTCTCTCTCTTTTTGTCTGGGTATGAACATAATATATACTGCAATATATCAATGTAAATACTCTTAGTCCAATTGTGATAAATTTACAGAAATACATTTATAGAATTTTGATAAACATGTATAAATTGCATGTATAAATTGCCCACCCACCACCCACATACAGTACAATCTATGTATAGGCATGTACTTTTTTTTTTTTACTCATTCCAGATATGCACGCACACACACACACACACACACAAATACATGAACACTTGTGCACACCTGACACATCCACACACATGTGTGTCTACACGTTCCAACCAAGAGTGAGTCTCCTGATTAAAACTCTTCCTCGCTGTGTACTGTAAGGAAGTTAGGGCTGTGCAATTACGGTAATAAAGTAATTGTCATCGACCCTCAGAACCCATAACCGATCAAATTTTCCCAGGTCAATTATTTCAATTACTTTGCCTTTTAAAAATACTACTGCATATGGAGTCACGTGATCCTGCTCCGTTTTGTTATTCTGCAGAGCAGCTTGTACCAAAGACAAAACTTGTCAGTGAGCTATGAGGGCAAAAAAAAAAAAAAATTTGTTTTTGTTTGCCTTTATCTGTTTTATCAGTCTTAATCTCTTTTGAGGAGAATTCACTGTTCTGTTCAATAAATGCAACAGATTTCAAGTCAATGAGTAATCGTGTAAAATAATGGTGATTTCAATCATGACCAAAATAATCGTGATTATGATTTTTTCCATAATCGAGCAGCCCTAAAGGAAGTGACACCTTTATGTCACCTTCCTGTTCCTGCTGCAACCCACTGAGCAACTACCTTCCAGCCCTCATCACACACACACACACACACACACACACACACACACACACACACACACACACACACACACCACCACCACCACTGCCACCCCACTCTGTGGTGTCAGGGTTTAAATCAACAGCTCTCTGACGAGGTGTATGCCAAGGCCTCCCTTTCCCCACAGCCTACAGTACACATTCATCCTACTGTGAAACTAACTAAACTGTAATAACTAACTAAATAAATAAATACACCAACAAACAAATGACAAATATCAATCCCCCCACTCCTCCTCCTTGCCCCTTTGTATTTTCTAATCCACCTTGTGCAATATCCGCAAAACAAAAAGAAAACAAGTGGGGCCCGGTTCTTGCCTAAAGTGCATTGAAAACCTCTCTGCTAAATATGCAGTGCAAACCCATTGGGTGCCTGCGTTACGTGCGATAAGTTGGAGGGATGTGATGAATCCGCTGCTGGTGCCCAGCTGCACACAACACACTCTTAATAACAGCCAGACTTTTGTTGGAGTGTGTCTCAGGATATGAGAGAGACAGTTGGAGTGGATTTGAATGAGATTTGTAAGACGGATATTGTCCCAAATTTCCTTAATGCCTTCTGCTCCATCTGGCTTAGTGACCTCTCCTTATCCACATGTGCCATTTAAAATGCGGCATCTTACATCAGAGTGGCAATTAGGGGTAAAAAAATCCCGAATGCGTCCTACCAAGTTGTGATATGGACTTTGAAATTACCTGTGCACGCATTCACATCCAGAAAACTTGTTTCAACCACCTTTCAACAAACCCTTATGTTGTGCACCCCAGGATGAAGAGAAAAAGCCATTACGAGAAAAAGCTTCAGCAGCTCCTGCCGCCTTTTTTCCACCCCTTTAAAGAAAATCTTCTTACAGGTAGTAGCAGGGTGTTGGCTCTGAGAGATTATCCGGGGGCCCATAATCAGCCATTTTATTAATTTCTGTGCCCACTCTCCCAGCTGGAGATTTAGCAAAGTGGGAGTGCGAGCTGAGAGGACTGTAGCAGACAGTATCTCGAGCCACTCAGTGCATACGCATACATTACCCAGCAACTATAATCTCTCCCTAGCAGGAGGTGGTGGGTAGGGGTGCATGGGTGGATGTGGAGGTAGCTGGGGCACTGTGCACCATGTCCAAAACCCCCGTGGTCTCTCTCTCTCTCTCTCTCTCTCTCTTGTGCGCGCGCGATAGGCAGCTCAACGGCAGAGGTAAGAGCAACCGATAACATTCACCGGAACACGGGGAGCCTGGCTATTAGAGAAACTCAATTCAGATTTTACTGTCACAATATACCATCTCATTAATGGAGATGGAGAGATGAGGGGAGGGGAGGGGAGGGGGAGAACGGCTGAAGGGAAGAGAGAAAGGAGAGCGAGAGAGAGAAAGAGAGAGAAAGAGAGAGATGGCGAGCAGGAAACTGAGGGCTGCTCTTTCCCCTTCCTTCTTGTGCTATTATTTCTCCCTTACTGAGTGCTTTAATTAAGAGTCCAACCAATGGAAGCACGTCTGTTTGAACATGTGCCCAGCACAATGGCAAACACACGTCGGACAAGGCTTGGGATTATTGACGTTAGAGACTTCACAGTGACCCTAGTGAGCGAATTGTACCACGTTTCCTTTGACATTGGTTATTATAACTCCCTGTATGTGTGTGTGTCAATCTGTGTGTATGTACATGTACATCTGTGTGTGTGTGTGTGTGTGTGCCTGCTGTATGTTTGCCTGCCTGCTTGTGTCATGTGAGATGTCATGCATCTTGTTTGTTTTGTGTCATAGTTGCTTTCCATTATCCTTCATGTGGCATTGCCATCCAGTCAGTGCTGGAATAAAATATGCTTGTCTGTGAGTGTGTGTGTGTGTGTGTGTGTGTGTGTGTGTGTGTGCACGTGTGTGTTGTGCACATTTGTGTCACAGAGGCTCTTTGAGACCCTTCATATGGCATTGCGGTAACTGTCATTGGCGAAATGGCAGATGCCAGCCGTGCTGTCCGTGCAGGGGACTGAATCACTTCCTCAGCACACAAGGCGCAATGTCACCTGAGAGAGGAGGCCACAACATGAGCACCTCTGACAGAGAGGCAAAGCAAGGGGTATGATGGCTGGTATGATGTGGTGGCACTCCTGGGAGCAGTGCCATGGCTTCATGATGGTTGCCCTCATTCTGCCCATCCACCCACCCACCCAACCCAACCACTTACCCACCAAGCCACCCCCCCCCCCCCCCCCCCCCCCCGCAAGCCCCCCCCCCCCCCCCCAAAGCAATCAATCCTTCCTAGCCTCCAGAAGATCAATGTCGTTCACATTGACATTGACCTTTAAACTGCAATTGGCCACTTCATCAGAAACTAATTATTAATATTAGGAAAACCAACAGGGCTTAGGGTTGTTTGTCTCTTTCACCTCATTATCATTCGCTAACGACCGAGCCTGCATCTCATTTTCACAACAAAGAGAAAACAGCGATGTTTGCTGAGGATTGAGGTTGTTTTAAAGGGCAGAGAGAGATAGAGATAGAGAGAGAGAGAGAGAGAGAGAGAGAGAGAGAGAAAGAGAGAGGGAGAGGGAGAGGAGGGCTGATAAAATTCTGAGATACCTTCCTTCGTTCCCTTCTGTCTGCTTGCCTGCTCGCTCCTCTCTGTAACAGTGAAAATAAAACGTACTCTTGATTTAATGATCTGTCCGGCTTCCTTAGGCTGCATAAAGATAAGATTTATTAGCCGAATTGCAACGGTTCTTTCTCTTTTTTTGAAGCTGAAGCCTCTACCCCTAATCAGTTCAAATTAGCTGATGGTTACATAAAGAGGACACAGGGAGCACTCTGGGGGGAGACGACAGTCCGTGTTGAAAAATTACATCTATACTTGGCAGCCATGGCTCTTGCCCACACCTTCCTGTTAATTACTCATCATTCGCTGTAGAGTGTCATGTTGTGGACAGATGCCACAGGAAGCGATGCAGGCTAACGAACAAGCGAGCGAGCAAAAAGGAACAAACAGAATGAGCAAGGGCTCCATTTTTGGCTACGTCCCGTTTTTTTTTTCTCTCTTTTTTGGACAAGGGTTTTTTGTTTCTGATTCAGACAGCGTCCTCTCTCGCAAATCAGCTGCTTGGCATGCAGGCCGGTGAGAGGTGAGCGCCATAGCTGCGGTGTAATTGAGGCTCAGCTAGCCGATAAGGAGTAATACTCTGTCAATTACAAGAGATACTTTGCTTGGTGAAAGGTGGATCAGGCTGACTTCAAATTGAGCAGAGCGCCGTAATGAATTCAAGTCTTTCAGTGCTTTTTTTTTTCTTTCTTGCTGGCGTTGATAGATGATATTGTTGGTTAATATTGAGGTCATTATCTCACGGGGGTAGCAGTTTGCACACAATAAGAGAGGTGGGGCATAAGAGCGTTGAGGTTGTTTTAAATATGTGTATCCATTAAAAGTCTCACATCAGGAGCTCAAAAATTCTCCCTCCTCTACATGTCCCCCATCTGTTTTTTTTTACCCCCCTCTCCTCTCCTTCTCTGGAAGCTTAGAAAGATTTAAAGGATCATTCTGAGGTTTATGTTTTTGCTCTTCTCCATTTTATCCTCTTCAACTTCATGTTGAGCCTTGCTTCACCCCACATCCCTCTCCTCCTCCTCCACACACACACACACACACACTTCACTCCCCTGCCAACAGCACTTGCCGCACCTGTCAGCAAAGACCTGTCAGAAAGAGCCGACGATCACGAGCCACGCTCTGACTGACAATAGCATCAAATTATAACCAAACATCACAGCGTGATGGGATTTAGAGGGGGTTCGAGCACAACACAAACACATTTAACTGGGACTATTTCATCGCCTCCAAAACTGCATGGCACGGCACGTGGCTAGACGCCATCAAAACATAGGATAACAAGGTCAGAACCTTCCTATGCATTCTCAACCAACCCCAGTGCCTGTGTATACACAATAACACTCAAGGACCGCCCTCTATGAGATTACATGTTGTGTGTGCACTTCATGCACATGTGAATAATTATAGGGGATCTCCATTGACTGATCCTGTAGCCTCACGGTTCAGTTCCACTCTTGCTTTTTTTTTACTTTAGCATATCTAAAATCTAGTACCTGGTACTCTTTACCACTCTTGGTACAATCTTGGCTGAGGTTTCAAGCGTGCTACACTGATACTAAATGCTGATGCGTATATATGCACAGGTGTGGATGCTATAGCAATCAGTTACATTAAGGCTATACCTTAATTGTAGAGGTAGACTGTAGATCCGAAACCAGACCAAACTAATCAGAACCGAACTGAACTGAACCAAGCTGGTACCAGTCACTGAAGAACCCCCATTAGTTGTCATTTCTTAGTTGTCTGAATGTGACTCTGGGCATTCATGCACTCTGACACAAAGGCACAGACGCATGCTGCAATTATTCAATGCACTCATTGACTTCCTGAACTCTACGACACATGAAGAACAGGGTGAGAGATGGGGTGGGAGGGAGAGCGTGGACGAAAAGGCTAAAAGTTTGGGAAAGAGAGAGGAAGGAAGGATATTAAATTAGGAGAGGAGAATTAGGTTGGCGGGAGAGAGGGAAATACATGTACAGTATATGAACAGGTGGAACTCAGGGGGCCATAGAGGCACAGCTGTTTTATTGTCCTGCACTCATCACCAGCCTTTGTGCCTTTTGTTTACTATCATTAAGGGCCCGTTCCCCACAACCACTCCACGCTGAAGGCACAATTCAAAACGTAGACAAAAAAAGCTCAAGCCAAAAATGTGGGGTCAGTTCAAGTGGAGTTTTGTTTCTTCCTCCCAGAAGACAATGTAAAACATGGCCACAGACAAACCTATTTGTAGCATAAAATCAGATGAACGTCCTTCTCCACTTCAGTTTATTTGTCAGAGATACAAGCCTGGAGAGTGAGACTGATCACAATTTCAAATGAACTGGATTCATCCAGCCAAGGAATACATTTGTCAAATGCATGTAAATAGATTTGGAGGCTTGACATCCAGAAGTCTGCAGTCCTCAGCCGCACGCTGCATTTAGAAATATGCAATGTGAGATATGCCATAGCTCCTACTGACAGACCAGAAAAACAAGCCAATTACATTGTGAAGGACTCTTCAATCTGAATATCTATGATGCAGCAAGGTAATGCAAATGTGCATCATGTCCTCTGTCAAGTGCAAATGAAATCTTTGACTTTCTGGTTACTGCATCGGTGGAGGTCCGTACAGTATGCATGTATGTGAACGTGCGCATGTAGTGCACATGCAGTACATCTGAATGCGCGTGTGTCTAGAAGGATATTCCATACTTGTCAACGCTGGGCAGATGCCTGAGTATGTAATGTTAGCTTCAGGATACAACAGCCAAAAAAAAACAAAAAAAAAAACAAAATAGATACAAGAAACAACAGCAACCCTCCCACTCACCCTACCAAGCCCTAACATTCCTCCAAGCTAAAAAAGAAAAAAAAGACAGTGTCAAGAATCAAACATTATTGCACATCACAGCAGTGTATGCGTCGGCAGTCTTGTACCATGCCTTCCCCCCTCCTCTGACATGCCTCACCAAGTGTCTGTTCCATGGTTGACTGCCTGAACCAACTGGCATGGAGTGGGCCGAGTCTGGTTGGCTGTCTGAGAGGTTAGGGTGAGGCCTCCACAGCAGTCAGGAGCCACTGTTTGAGACAAAGCAGCTCAGGCAAGCAGGCAGTGGATACAGGCCGCTGATGCACCACGGCTTATGGCAGATCCAAGCACACAGAGACAAGCATCAATGATAGCGAAAAGTAGAGTCAGCACTTCTATGTGCAGTGGTTCATCATTGTAGCATTTATTATGTACCCCCCAACACACCCAACACACACACATACAGTACACACACATGTACAAACACAAACACTGACACTCACACACACACACACACCTTTTTTCACAAGCACACACATGCTGACAGAGCTGTAGTGAAGGGATACTGGTCATCAGCTTCAGGTGAAGGGTAAGGGGCTTTTTAGACTGATATCCCTTGCATTGCTCGAGGAAGACTATATGCAAGATAAACAGACATCTGATAGACCCATCTCCTTATAGTGAGGCAATGAATGACTAATGTTAGCTCACATCTTCAAGAGCACCTTCACACTTTGTGTGTCTCTGTGTGTGTGTGTGTGTGTGTGTGTGTGTGTGTGTGTGTGTGTGTTAAACGTCCTCCAGATGAAGAACACTGTGCCGTGTGTGTGTGTCACACCAAATGTTATGATGAATACTGCAGACCCGCTCACCAGTGTGTGCTATTTCAAAAACAGAACACAGAATGTCTCAAATTATTTCTTGCCGAGATAACAAGCTAAGGCTGTCCCTTCAGCCTGTGAAGATCATAGCTTTTCCGTTGGCAAACCTATCCTTTCAAACAAATAAACCTTTCATCTGTGATTGAAAACACAACGTTTTACACACAAGCAGGTAGTTAATTCAAGGTTTAGCAGGCCCTACAGCATTTTTGGTTGCAACTGTACAAATCATTCTGTCAGTGTGATAAAAAAGTGTTCAAGGATAACAATGATCCCTTGAGGTAAGGGAAGGGAAGTCTGACATTTTGTATCAGCAAAAGGTATCCTATAAAAGCTCAATCAATTCCCATGGCTTAAGATGATCCACGTTAGATTACAAATGTATATGCTTTTCTAAGCATTTCTATGTATCTTTTGGTGCACTTGCATCATGACTTTTAAATGTTCAGTGGTATGTTATAACCTGTCTTGTAGTAATGGTGTATTTCTTATAAACTGATATAATGGTCATTTGAGCAATTACTGACAAAGATTAGAGGCTGTAAATAATCACATCTTACTCTGTTGAACATGTACTGTATACAAACCACACAACACAACACTTAATGGCTGTTCTATTCGGGGTATCATGTATACAAAACAACATAGAATGTGTTATATACCTGGAGACGTCAAAATGTTAAATTTCGCAATAGCTTACGCCAGATGGGCTGAATATCGGTAGACTGCAGTAGGCTACGCTATTTCAAAATGTCTACAGCGCAAGCTTTTTTTTTTTTTTTTTTTTTTTTTTAACAAATCCTGGTAGGTTTGCAGCTATTGTTTTTGTTATTAGTCTGCTTAGTCTCCTTAGTTTAGAAGTTAATACAAGCCTCGGCTGTCTGCGATTACTGAGACTGGGATAACGTTACTAATAGGCTAAATGTTACAAGTTCATCTTTTCAGACTGAGATGGTGGCGCCAGGTGGAGTAGCATAAGCAAGCAGTTAATAGCTTTATTATGGATCTTGATCAGATCCAGGGTTGCAGTTAAAAAGACTTTGGTTTTACGACTCTAGACCAGGGTCGTTCGCTGACTGAAACTGAGTTATAGCTTTAATTAATTCCTCAATGCACGATTCTCTTGTAGAAATTGTTGTGTATTTTTATAATCTCGGATGTACTTTTTTCAGCAAATGGACACTAAATAATGGTAATGATAAACAGGGTATCGGACACCTGACGTGTCGGGTGCCAGTGGAAGAGCGCCTGCTAAACTGCAGTGCGGCATCCTCCTTTAAGTCTTAAGAATAATATTTCATGATATTGATTAATATTTTATTAACGTCTGACTTGCATATTCGGTCTTCTCACATTAGGTTGGAGTAATGACAGCAACCGTCCGCCATATATTTTTCAAGTTTCAGCCATATTTATGGAGGGCAATAAAAACCGAGAGCGAAAACAGGACATTGCACAAGCTCTGGGATGCTCATGTCTCGTGCTTAGGCTACTCGAAGTCGAAGCTGGATGTGGCTATTCATCTACACGCATAACCTGTACACTTTATCCTTGTGTTAACGTCACAGTATACCTAATTGTAAGAAAAGTTTGATGACTAAACTTACCCCTTTTGAACATGATGGCTGTTATTTCGGGCGCTGTCCTCTGCTGATCATCTATTCTTGTATTCCACTTTAAATCAGCTGTGGTGGTCTAGAAGTGGCACCATCCAAAGTTGCACAGTTGACTTATGTCAGGATAATAAACGCCGCGATGTATGGACCCTTCTTGCTCCTCTTAGAAAGCTCGGGGAAGAGTTGATGGCTGATTTTCATGCGATGGACGTATGAGAGATTCCTTCTCATGTGAAATTGGCATGCTTAACGTGTAGAACAACCCCGAAAGACTACCACGACTAACCACGATTTGCTTTACAAAAAATTAAGCCCTCAGTTTAGTGACAGTAACACTGCCGAAAATATGACCCACCGTTCGTTTACACTGTCCACAAGCGCAACTGAACAAAGCTGTTACACAATTGTGCCAAGGAAACGCTCCAACGAGTCCAACCAGAAATACCTTAATCTGTTAAAACCATTGAGTACATTCCACATCGATAAACACCGACACACAGACTACACATAATTTAGGCTATAATAGTACACAGGTTCCTTGCTGTCCTTTCCTCGCTCACAAATCCTGGAGTCAGTTACTTGCGCATGAAGATTCTCCGCGCAAAATGACTCGTTAGTTCCAGTAAGTCCTGTCTTCTTCCTATTTAGATCATTCTGCTACGGCATTCGTAGCGCGGGGAAAAAATGATTTGCTTCTTAGTATCCTCTACGCGTTTCTTGATTCCTGCATTGTTCTTTGAGACCAAACTGTGGTACCGTCCTGCTGTATGCCCTCAGAGCGCCAAATGGATGTGGTGCGCTTCGCTGGCACCTAGCTAAGCAGTGCCGGTGATCCGTTGTCTACTGTTATGTGCGCCTTCACGTCGCAGATAGTATAGGCCAGGGCATGACTTTCGAATGTTTTAGATCAGTGAACAGTAGCCCATGTGGGTTAAGCCATAGCTGTTGGTGTTTGGCTGACGGATGACTAAAACTTAACTGTGACTGCTTCTTTTATGAGCCTATTAATTCAAAAATGGTTTTAAATAATATAAACACAAAGATAGCCGTTTATAGCCTATTCTATAAACCAAATGAAATAACAAAAAAAGTGTAAAAGCGTAAAAGTAGACTAGATGTTCAGCATCTAGTCTACTTTTAGGCTTTTACAAAGAATCATGCAAAGAATCTTTTGATTCAGATGATTGTGCAAGGTAGCAGTTTGTGTGTGTGTGAGTGTGCGTGAGAGAGAGAGAGAGAGAGAGAGAGAGAGAGAGAGAGAGAGAGAGAGAG
>JAGFZM010002917.1:0-13269 GCA_017657215.1 Limnothrissa miodon | reverse complement strand
ATCTATGTCTGTCTGTATGTCTGTATGTCTGTGTGTGTGTGTGTGTGTGTGTGTGTGTGTGTCTGTGTGTGTGTGTGTATGTGTGTGTGTGTGTGTGTGTGTATGTATGTATCTGTCTGTCTATTCATCACAGATTTTGAGATGAGGTTTTTGTAACTGAGCTCTTCATATGCAATGACTCATTTCGTTCCTGTGCGTTTGCTGGAGGTTGGGTTCTTGTGTGCTTCGCCACGCTGAAAATCAGGCATGTATGTTTGGAAAGCTCATGTTTGGAGGCTCTGTTCACACTGGGTTTCTCCTTTTTCTTTTTGGTATTTTTATTTCTTCTCATACAAGTGGGGGCGCCCCGAAGTGTATCCTTTTCAAACTCCAGGGGAGGTGTACTCGCTAATCAATCTCACTCTCTTTCTTTTCTTTTCTCTTTTGCCTTTCTCAGTCACCTAGGCTCAAGGTAAATCACTCGTCTTGTGTTAGTGAATGAGGGATTGTTGGTTTGGGGAAGGAGGGCGGGTAAATGCAGCAGATAAAACACTGTAATGAAGGGTGCAAATTTCCCAAATATATAGAGCTAGATGTTGAAATAATGGTAAAGGAAGACCGCATAATACATTTTTTGTTTTTTCCTTTTTTTCCTTTCTTTTTTTATTTTTATTTTGATTTGATGGCCTTACACCCTGTGAGGATGGACAAAATGAACCATCAAACAATGTGAGTGAACAATTGATTGTAAAAAATAAGATTACTTCCGAAGTGAAAGCAAGCAGAGAATTGGATGCTCGCACACACACACGCTCGCACGCTCACTCACTCGCTTGTCTTGTGAGTTGGGCTATTGAACACTTGCAGGCAAAGCCTATTTTCTATCATGAAAATACTGTGGTGTTTTTGTATGTATTCAATTTTATTGCTTTTATATAGGGCCCAAACAACTCAAATAGCTTCAAAGTGCTCAACTAAGCCCAGATTCTGAATCCCTTATTGCAAGCAGAAGGAACATGACTGCGGAAAAGAACGATTCCTTTTAAACCTGAATAAAACCAGAACCATGGCTCACACAGGGGAAAGTATTTGGTTGGATTGTGAAAAAAAGGTGAAAGTTGGTGAAAAAAATCAGGCAAAGAACAGAGAGCAAAAGGTTGAGTCTGAGTCTGAAGCAGTAAAAAGTATTAAAAATGTGGTGTATGATGCTTTTTGAAGCAATTTTTCCAGAATTTTTGTACCCTTTGTACAATTTTCTAATAAAAAAAAAAAACACTGGGTTGATTGCTATCGCTATTATTAAAGCTAGTGAGGGCTGAGGTGTATTGACTCTTATTTGGAGCATTGTTTGCAGAGCTGCTGCTTCGAAATCGGGTTTATGTTTTTGATGGGACATCTCGACTGTCAACGTTTTTCCTGAAACATGTTGTCATTACTAACTATTGCTGTCGCTAAAGGCTGTTGGGTTAACCAAGCATGGGTACTGGGTATCTGGAAAAATTTGAGTGGTGGGTCCTTAGTCCCATCCAACCTCACAAACACCCTGTAATCTTTTAACACGCACATCTCAGCCTTGTGAGCTTCAGTAAATCTCTGTTTACTGGTTAAAGCCAGTGATTGTTTTTCCGATGTCACCTAAACACATGCGTTGATCCTCCCACGGTTGGGACTGCTTGGTCAGCTTTACACAGAGGTCATGCCCCCTGCGAAACGATTTCTGTGAAACGATTCCAGTTCCCTCGTTGAAAAAAACAAAACGACATCCAAAAAGGGGGAAAAAAAAGCCCCTGTAACCTGCGTTCGATGGCAAAACGGGAACGGGACACGCTTACGTAATGCTAAGGACCACAGGGCGTCTGTACGCGTGCCAGGGACAAACAGAGGGCCACCAGCCCAAATAAGAGTAATGATCTTGCTTTCGGGAGGGGAGTTAAAAGATTATCTAATGGCATTAGAGGAACATCTGTCTCCAGCCTGCTGCTTATTTATTTGTTTATATATTTATTTATCGTACACCGGCCACGGCCTTAAAGCACTGATCGACGTCAGAGCTCAGACGAGACGCCTCAGCTCGAGAGCAAAACTGTGTTTGCAACTCAACAACGCACTAAAGGCGAGACAATAAACGTGCATGCTGGCGATAAGTAGTCCCTTCACATTCTCAGGCCTTTTTATGGGCCTGTAAGAATGAGCTGATGGTTGAGTCGATATTGAGTTCAGGATAAGATATTCCCTGCCGCCTGAACGGTAATGTACAGTTAATCCATAGAAGTCGCAGTCTAAGCATCAACCACAAAGCCGCGTAGTCTACGCACCCTACAAGAACGAGTAGACCAAGAGGGAATAGAATTTATTTAATGTGAGAGAGGGAGAATGTTTGAAACCCTGTGCCCTCTGAAGTTGGATTATTTGTGTGTGTGTGTTTTGAGTTGTTTGTTTGTTTGTTTGTTTAAAGGGTGGGGTGGGGAGTGTTCTGTGAGAGATGATTTGGTGTGTGTGTGTGTGTGTGTGTGTGTGTGTGTGTGTGAGAAGGAGATTACAGATATCTGATTTGTTAATAATACCAACCCCATAGCAGGAAGCTCATCTGGTGTACTTATCATGCCAGTGTCTGTATCTCTTTCTCTCTCACTCACACACACACACACACACACACACACACACACACTCACACTCACTCACAGCCTCTCCTTTTTTTTCACCTCTCTCTGTCTCCATCACCCCTTTTTCTCTCTTGGATTTTCATTTTGTAGCCCTCCTTCCATCATCATCACCCCCCTACCCCCCTCCTACAAACACACACACACACACACACACACACACACCTCCCTCTAACCCAATTTTTTAAAAAGTGGAAATAATGAGCATTTCTCTCAACAGGGACCTGGCCACAGTATCCTGGGAAAGTGGCAATATTCTCCACCCACCAATATTAGCCTCTCCACACACACTCACACACACACACACACACACATACACACATCCATCCATCTCCTCACCCCCCCTCTGGTCCCCTAAGCTTTTGTAGTTATGCGCTGGTTGGCGCTGGTTGTCTGGTTTGTTGGGCTGGTGGGACCCCCACCCCCACCCCTACCCTCTCCACCCCCTCCTGCCTAATGAGATGAGAGATGAGCCATCATCAGCAGGTGCACCAGATGAATATTTCACACACTTAACCTGATTCTGCAAACGGCCCCCAATGATGTGCCGCAGCCGGCCAGGAGAAGAGTTGAGGGGAGGGGAGGGGAGATGAGGGCCGATGGGGCAGAGGTGTTAAGGTGTGTGTGTGTGTGTGTGTGTGTGTGAGGGTGAGGGGACTGTGGAGGGGGATGGTGCGTGTGTGTGTGTGTGCAGGCCAATTTGCTACACACACACACACACACACACACACAAACACCACAGGTGCAGTAGTGTACTTTCCAAGCTCACTCTGCTCACCTGTCTGTCTAGTGTCTCCCATGGGATAACTCATCCAGGCCAGCAGCTGTCTGAGAGGGTGTGTGTTTGCCCTAGCCACACACACACACACACACACACACACACACTCCGGTCTAACCACTTTACTTTCATAACGCTCCAGCGGTCATAGACATTGACCACAGATCTCTCCAGACTAGAGCAGATCTTGTGCTTGCTCCTCCCTGCACACACGCACACACCACACACACACAGACTGCTATGGCAGGGAGATGTGTAACTGCCAATAGGAGTGGGCCTTGGGCCTTTCCTCAGGGCGCTTTAACTGTTTACCGCACTAAGCTGTTTTGGGCTTTCCTTTTTTGTCAAATGAGCAAAACGCACACGTTGTCATGTCCTGTTCCGCTTTACATGCACTTTTTCTCTCTCTCTCTCTCTCTCCATCTGCCTGCCTTTCCCTTTGTTTCTCTCTTCTTTATCTTGGCCTATCCAAGCCACCTCTCCCTTTTTTCACATGCATAAGTTGCTCTTCCAATTCTACACTTAACCCCACTTAATCTCTCTCTCTATCTCCCTCTCTCTCTCTCTTTCTTGCCTTCTGTCTTTCTCTCTCTCTTGCCTTCTCTGTGTCTCTTTCTCTCTGTCTCTCTCTCTCTCTCTCTGTCTGTCTCTCTCCTTCTCTCTGTCTCTCTCTCCCCATTGGATTTGCTCCCTCTCATAGCATGTTGCCGTGGTGAAGCCAAAGCAATTGTGCAGTAATGCGATAAGGAACATGAAAATGTTTGACCAGTTATCAAACTTTCATGCGACTCCAAACAGATTGCAGTGCTTAATGCAGCAAGGCACGCCAATGAGCAAGAAATTACAGGCCACACTTCCGAGCCTTTTTTTAACCCGAAGTCACCCACTGAACAGTGACGCCAAGTTATTAGAAATGGTGGATGCCCAGTGCGTCGGTGTTGTTTTTCCAGAGGTTCTGTGACCTTTTTATGTCGCTCCGGTAACTCGGTAGGGGTGTGACTGAAGTTAGGGGTTTGTTTTTGTTCTAGAGCAGAAGAGAAAGGGGGGGGGGGGGATTCACGTTATCGCCATTGCCATCTCCACTCCGTAGGCTTCCTTTGTGCAGTTTTGAAGTCCCTGGAAGGTGACGGCTGTTTAGTCGAAGCTCTGTGTTCTGTGGGGGTCTTTTTGTGTGTAAGCTGTTTCGGAGTGCTGGAATCGTACGCTGTAAAACCTGATTTGAATTTTTCATGCGGATCGTTATTCCCTGTGTGAGTTTACGGGGTAGCCACAAAGAGTGGGTTACAATGACATTTTATGAATACGGATTTAACTGGAACACCGTGTTGAAAACATCTTTGTCGATGTTGCGTAACAAGTTTTTGTGCTTTCTTTTCTGTTCCTGTGCCTGCTTCACTCTGCTTATTGCTCCTTGCATATCCCATGTCTTACTTCCCTCCTGAGAGGCAGTCACCCACAGGCGAACACACACACACACACACCGTCTACTAGAGACTAACATGTATGAACATGAGCCCTCACACATATCCTCAAATTTTAAATGTGCTCTCTCTTACACACATTCACACACACACACACACACACACACACACACACACACACACACACACACACACACACACACATTCACATTTGCATGCACACACCCGCTGTTTCGAGTCCCAGTCCCCAGGCTAGTCAGAATGTTGCACACAGCAGCTTACAGCTGGGAGATTATAATATCGTCTGCCCTTCATAAATCACCTTGACAGCAATGAGTCCACATTACAGCTAAATGCAAGAGATCCATGCTCAGGCGACTGTGTGTGTGTGTGTGTGTGTGTTTCTTTTTCTGTTCCTAATCTGTCTGCATGGGCAGCTTTTAAAGGCTAATTTGTGGTTAGGTTTGAAGTGGCAAAACGGTTTGCTCTAAATTTTGTTTGTGTTGATCGTGTGTGCGCGTGTGTGCATACGTGTGTGTGTGTGTGTGTGTGTGTGTGTGTGTGCGCTTCTATGAATGCATGCCTACATACCCTGGAGGCAAGTTTCGGAGAGAGCGAGTGAGCATCCCCCTATTAGTGTACTGCTGTGTGGCAGAGAAGGGACTGTACACATGAATGCCATGTGGCCGCAGGGCCTTTGGAACTGATCTAACATCTGTGTTTGACTTATTGGGGCACAGCTGCACTCAAACAAACACATTCACACACAGTGCACAGTACAACCTGTGGCCCGAGCGTGCATGCATGTGTACATTTTGATTGCATCGTCCTAGATTGAGGACTATGTTAATATTAATAAATACGAGGTTTGAGATTTAATTAATAGCGTGTTTGGTGCATGTGACCCCGATTGACCCTGGTTGCATTGCCAAACGTGCAACTCTTGAGTCCACATCACTCTAGGTACAAGCGCCTGCTAAGCATCGGACGACTTTAACTATAAATCTTAATACAGCAGGGTTGTCAAAGCTGATCATTATGGACACATGGGTGGTCATCCAATTTCATTTTTATGGAGAAAAGAGAGGCTGTGTGTCAAGGTTAGTGTGGACCTGCCTTGAATCTCGTATGCCTTCAACGCTGTACATTGAGCTTATTAGAGCGACTGGACCATCCATCATTTGTCAGTAACCAGTGGCTGTTTGTTGACTGTCGTGGTTTGTTTTTTTTATTCATAAATTAAATTACCATAGAGGAACACAATTGTCACCTTTATCTTCCAAATACAGCAAATATTTAAATGATGTCGTACATGCTTGTAGTTGATTAATAGGTTATTGTTTTCATGGGTTTGCATATTTCATTTGGATGTGCTGTAGGTTGTGATTTGTGATCTAGTGGTATGCAAAATACTGGAGTGAAGCATTAGAGAGGTGTGTAATAATGACATACTTTATTAATGGTTTAATTTCTTACCCAGTTAGGTGTAGGCCTGAATTATTACATGTCTGCTTTGCTTTGTGATGTCATAATTAACCTAACTGAGACTGATATATACCTATAAAGATTCCACATCTTCAGATGATGACAGATTTTTTTGACAGATTTCTTTTGGCGGATGGTTATGTCCACACTGCTAAGTTACATGTGAAGGGCTCCCTAGGCTTTGGTCAGGTGTCCGCTCCTGGTGCACTGCCTTAGCTAAAGTAGCAAGGGGTTTTAATGCACTAGTCAAATAAAAAATTAGGCACACACAACACCACACCGCATAGGCACACAGGATAGTCAACTGCGTTGAGGTTAGGTTATAAATAAACATCACAATATTTGTGTATAACCTTTTAGTGTGTGTGAAATCAGTGAGTGTGTATATCCGTGTGTGTGTGTGTGTTATTTTCATATTGTGTCAGATGTCTTATCGTTCTCTGTCTGTGGCATGTGGGCAGTGGCTGCAATACTCTCAGCATTATTTTCCCGCCCTGGCTCCCCTGCTCTAATGACATGGGAAGGACTTGAGCAGCCCTTTAAATATTTCATACTCTCATAAACATGGCACCACTGATATATTTGCAAGCCGCACGGAGCTACCCATCACCCAGGTCTGTGGTTGCCATTGGTAATGACGTCCACTGGCAAAATGTCTCTTTCCTTAAATGAACTAAATTAAAGCGGCAAGTTCAGCGATTAATTCCAATTAAAATGTGGGACGTCTTACATGACAAGATGGTATTGTTTTGTGGAAAAAGAGATGGAGAGAGAGGGGATCAGAGAGCGAATTTAACCCGTTTTTTTTTTCTTAAAAAAAAAAGTGGGAAAAAGAGAGAGAGACTGATTTCGGTACTAGTGCTACGATGGAGGATAGAGCGAGAGCGCACGCGAGAGAAAATGTATCAATTTCCGTTTTGCCGTGGCATCCACAAACATAGTCGGCGCGAGGCGGACGAGTCCGCTCCCATGCTGCGCTTTGATGAAAGTCTTGTCAAAGCTGAGGAAAGATTTCATTCCTGCTAGACAGGCAGACAGCTGGAAATGGATGGGTCTTTCTTGGCACGGCTCCTTGTGACTCCCTACTCCTGTGTGAGAGGCGGAAAAGAGGAAAGACACACACCCATACACCCACCCACACATCCACACACACAGACACACACACGCGCATCTACAAGGAAGATGTAAGTTATTTGAATTGTGTTGTTGGGGGTGGTGATGGTGATGGTGATGGTTAAGTAAGAGCGGTGAAAAATAACACAAACCCATAAATATACATAGCCCATACTTGCATATCCCCAACATGCATGTTTTGGGCACCTGCCGTACTGTGAGCTTTCCAGCAAACTTTGGGAGGTTCTGCGGTGTGTTTCTTAGAAGTGTGTTCAACAGAGAGAAGCTCCTCTTGTCAGTCACTACTCTCTGATCTCTCTCTGTCTTTGTGTGTGTGTGTGTGTGTGTGTGTGTGTGTGTGTGTGCGCGTGCGTGTGTGTGTGCGTGCTCACATGCACTCTCCCCGATCTCCTCTGCTGGATGAGTTTCATGCCGCCTGGGCTGGCTGCTAAGGAGACACTAATTAACAAGCGCCGTTATTGAGATCACAGGCTTTTCCTCCATCTTAATTGCATCTTAATGACATTTCAGCTCTGATGTTTCAGCTGGAGAGCCAGATAGCATGTGAAAGAGGGACTAATTTCTGTGTGTGTGTGTGTGTTTGTCAGTGAGTGTGTGTGTGTTTGCAAAATGGGCTTGGCATCTGTCGTTGTTGTTCAGCAGGACGATGGGTGTAAGTGTGTATGTGCATGTTCATGAGTAGGTGTGTAGGGGTGTGTGTAAGGGTGTGTGTGTGTGTGAGAGAGAAACATGCTAAACAAGGCAAACTTTCATCCTCTGCCCCCATTACAATCCCCAGCGACTCCCTAGAGGGACGGCTGGGGATCAGTCCTTTGCCTTCCGTGTAATTACTGCAGTGGTCCCAGGTAAGCAGCACTATCTCACCCATGTCAGATTAATCCCACGCATAGCCTCGTGCATGGCCTCTCTTTCTCTCTCTTTCTTTCTCTCTCTCTCTCTCTCTCTCTCTCTCTCACACTCACACTCACACACTCTCACACACACACACACGCGCTTGCTCTGTCTTACGCTTTCACTCACTCACACACACACACACATATACAAACACACAGACTTGCGTACTCTGTCCTCTCCGTTGCTGCATCTACAGTATAACTTAAACTCACTGGCAGCGTACTTGTGCAAGAAACTTGTGCTGATGTTTGTGCACCGGGGAGGTTCCTTTGTCATGACGATGCTTATTGTCATCAAGGGCATGCTTTACATAGTGAAACAAACAATGGACACGCAGCTGTAGTACTGTAGTTGCTCTTAGAGGCGTACGGCTGTACGTAAAGTGCTTCAGGGCACTCAGGTACGTGTATTGACTGCATGACCGTAGGCCATCCATGTGTCTATGAGACATAGTTCATCTTTAGTTTATTTGCTCGACTCCAGGCACAAAGCGAATGCTTTGCTCACACACACTTTTGATGGTCTGCTCACGAGGCCGCATGAAGGCGCACACACATCCAGTGCTTAGAGGACTCATTGTTTGCTTTCTGTGATTGTCGGCGGATTACTCAATTCATTTCAAGGCTATCGATATATGGCGGTTTCCCGAAAGGATAACGGATGAAGAGAGCCCGGCTTGGCTGATTATCTTAGCTTGGCAGGAGCAAGACAAATTTGTGTTCTGCTAGCGTTAGCACATTACCCTGGCTGAGTAAAATACACGGTGCTGTTCGAATGCTAGTTTAGCTTTTTTTCAAGTGATTAAAGACCCACTTTCCCTCAACAGTAAAGGCCACCCTGGAACGAATTGCCTTGCTCTGACTCACGTACAGGTCATGGGCTCTCAAAATAGCTACGAACAATGAGCTATCCTTAAAGTAGTCTTTTAAAATGGTTCTCAATCGGTCCAAACTGGCAGATGCAGAAGTGTCCTTGAGAATTGTAGTACTATGTAGAGTAAGAATGTAGTGTTAGTTGCCTAACCTTCCACTAATTTGTCAGTAATTGTTTTTGAATACATTAAAGAGAACAGTCATATTTTGATAGGACCACTTGTGTATGGACAGACCTGTCTTGTTCCATAATTCCATAATGTAATTATGGAATAATTACATTATGGAATTATGGAAGTAATGTTCTACTGAGGGCATATCAATTTATTTCTCTGTTTGCGTTTCAAATAGCAGTAAAGCATTTGGCAAAAAACATTGTGCCTCTCTCTCTCTCTCTCTTTCTTTCTTTCTCTCTCTCTCTCTCTCTCTCTCTCTCTCTCTCTCTCTCTCTCTCTCTCTCTCCCTCCCTCCCTTCCTCCCTCTCCCTCACACACCGCAAACTAGTAAAACTCACTCCTTATTTTACCTTTAGTCTGCCATCTTACACTCACAAACCCACCACACACACTCACCCTCAGTCATCCACATCCAGACGGACGTGCACACTCCAAACTCGCACAAATGGCGGAACCTTGATGAGGGAGAAGGATAAGCAAATCAAATCTTCCAAGTCAAATATTTATTTACCAGATGAGTTCTTCTCACTCGGCTCTGCCTGCTTTGGCAGGCTCAGCTGGCCAAGGCCGTCCTTCACACACACACACTAAGCATCACTGCCCCAGCAACCCTGGAACAAAAGGCAGAGAGACAGAAAGAGAGAGAGACAGACAAGGGGGAGGGAGGGAGGGAGGGGGAGAGAGAGAATGTAGAGAGATGGAGAGAGAGAATGTAGAGAAAATAAATGAAAAAGAAATGATGTGGGAAGAGAGGAAGAAAGAAGACTAGTGGAATATATCAGTAGAGAATGTTGATGAAGGGAGGACGACAAAGCACGAGGGAAGAAGGACGAAGGGGGGGGGGGGGGGGCAGACTGAGAGAGGCTGAAAGAGAGAATTGGGGAGGTCTGCATGCCAAACGCAGAAGCTGAGGAGAGAAGAGATGAGATTGGTGGAGACACCATAACATGGCAGTGTGCCACGCACCAAAATAACAGTTGAGAGGGAGAGATGGAGTGCTGTCCGAGAGAGGGGGATGGAGAAAGAGCGAGCACTCCAGAGGCAGGAAGAGAGAGAAATACAGAGAAAAGTCGAGAGAGAGTGCATACGCTGAAAGGATGGAGCCTGTGGGATGGAGAGGTGAAGAGGTGGACTAGATGGGAGTTCAGTGCTTTTAAGAAGCTGTGCAGAGTTGGTGGTGAGGGGGTGGTGGTTGTGTGTGTGTGTGTGTGTGTGTGTGTGTGTGTGTGTGGGGGGGGGGGGGGGCTATTAATAACATCTGTCCCACCTAGCCTAAATGTGTCTGCCACTAGGCTTCCAGCAGACAAACCAACCCCTGTGCCTACACACACACACACACACACACACAGTTTGCAGTTTTATCCTTTTTTTTTTTTTTTTTTTTAATTCATTTACATGCAGTGCTTATTTAACGGTACCATCTCTGATATGTGTATGTGTGTATGTGTGTGTGTGTGTGTGGGGGGGGGGGGTTGCTCATCAATGCAACCAAGCAAAGTGATCCAGGTGTCTGGTTTTAAAGAATGACAAGAGCAACAACAAACACTACAAACAAACATCCCAGCAAGTGCTGGTGTAGTAGCGGCCACTGATGGCGCAGCCATGGAGACGCAGCAGCAGCAGCAGCAGCAGCAGGAGTGAGATGAGCAGCTCTGTTATGGGATGCCAGTGGTTTCCCTGAGTACTCATCAGGAGCTCTGGGATCAAGGGCTCCTGGATCTGTTAGGATTACACACACACACACACATATACGCACACACACATGCACATACACATGTTTCTCTCACAGGTTTCTCTCTTTCTGTCTAGATCTCTCTCTCTCACTTTCTAGTCCTTTCTCTTTTTTTCATTCTCACTCTTAAACACACTCTCTCACACGCCCACGCCCACAGACACTCACTAACTCATTCCCTCTCTCTCTCTGTCTTTTCTTTCTTTCTTTCTGTCTGTCTGTCTGTTTCTGTCTGTCTCTCAAACTCACTCGCATGTGAGTCGCTCTCTTGCTTTCTGTCGGCAGTAAGACCCATTGCATGTCTGCAGTGCAATCCTGCACCTGCTCACAAGGCAACCCCCCCCCCCGGCCACACACACTTTCCGCTGTCCCCCTGGACCTGCCTTAATAATCCCACTCGTACGCACTTCATGATCCCACTCGTACGCAGAACGTTAAGGCGGCCTCGGTGGAGGAGGCACGAGGGTCCTGCGCTGCTCTGTGTGAGTGTTTTCCCATGTCTTGGGACCTCCATAGCAACAGGCATTCAGCGGAGATGGACCAATATTGATCCGTCAGCACATCATTTAATGGGTCACAGAAATCCCCAAGGGGTTCTTCTTTCTCAATGTTTTCTCTCTGATGAGGGACAGGGAGTGAAGGGGGTGGGTGAGGGCTGTCTTGTTTGCCTGGGAGGTAATATGTAGCAGCATATGGTGCTATTGGAAGGGACATTATCGAACGGTGTGAGGCTATTACATTGCAATGTCTGAAGGCGTCCATCTGTGAGGTGGAATGGGGCCTATTGGTTAGTTTGGTCGCATGATTGGCAGGTGATTTGATTGGCTGTTTGGATTGATTGGTTTGATTGAATTGATTGTTTGGGTTGTTTTATTTATATTTATCTATTTATTTATTTTTGCTGGCAGGTTCACAGAAGCAGATACACTTGTGATGGGGGACGTGACGTACGGAGCCTGCTGTGTGGATGATTTCACTGCCCGTGCCCTGGGGGCAGACTTCATGGTGCACTATGGACACAGCTGCCTCAGTAAGTATACACACACACACACACACACACACACACACACACACGCACATACAGTATACTCACTCACTCACTCACACACACACACGCGCACGCACACTCACTCGCAGCCTTGTATGCAGCCTTGTAGATGCACGTTGCACATGCAAGTTGATGATAAACACATACACACACACACACACACACACACACACACACACACACAACAAATAGAAGCACACACGCAGCCTTGTATGCGCATAGAGGCATAAACACACACACACACACACAGCCTTGTATGCACACAGACGCATAAATACACACGCGCACACACACACACACACACACACACACACGCAGCCTTGTATGCACACAGATGCATAAATACACGCACGCACGCACACATACACACACACACACACACACACACACACACACACACGCAGCCTTGCATGTAGCCTTGTAGATGCATAAACGCACACAAGCCACAATTCGATTACAAGTACACAGTGTAAACCCCTATGGTGCATTATAGCCTGTTGACTGAGTCAAAAAAACAAAACAAAACACTTGCATTCACAATATACACTATTCCTCTTATAGAATGGCACTAATATTCTTGTGTGAATGTTCTCCAATGTTCTTTTTTTTCGCCGGTGTGTCACGCAATCCCTAAGAAGCATTGATTCCACTGTTAAGGAGGAGATTATTTGTGGAGGGAAGTGACCATGAAGTGAATGAGTTCTCTTTCGAGCAGCTGTGCACAATTAACGGACGGAAGCACACTCTGTGCACCTACTGTGAATTTTCATGAGGGGGAAAAATATGAAGAGTTGAGCTTGATTGGGTGAGGTTATTAGAATGTTGTGTGTGTGTGTGTGTGTGTGAGAGAGAGAGAGAGAGAGAGAAAGAGTGAGTGTGTGTGTGCGTGTGTGTATGTATGCAAGTAGGTTTTGTATTTTTATATGGATATTATGTGTGTGCACGTTGTCCAGGGTACAAGCTAAAGGGGTGTTAACGACAGTGGTTTGTATTTCACAATTCTCTTCAAAGCGTATTTGGCCCCAGGCAAAATCTGTACACATACACACACACACACACACACACACACACACGCACACACTGTTGAAAA
>JAGFZM010002916.1:95209-114688 GCA_017657215.1 Limnothrissa miodon | reverse complement strand
TCGGGGAATCGAACCCCGGTCTCCCGCGTGACAGGCGGGGATACTCACCACTATACTAACGAGGAAGAACGCAAGCACAGAAGATTATGGACGGAGATTGGGAACTCTGGCTCCTGTGGAGTTTACGTGGAACTCTCCTTGTCACAAGCCCACTGTCTTTCTCTGAGGGGTGGCCTTGCTCTGGCCTCCTGCTCTGAAGACATGTGTTGGAGGTTACTTATTACGATTACTTACCTTAATGCTGCTACTCTGCAATTATCACTTTATCCCTTTGCACCTTGTATTTTTCACTACAGTAATATACCTCATCTGAATCATATTCAAAGTGTGAAAATTCTGTGAAATGTATGTCTACTGTCTGTCTGTGTCTGTATATGTGAACTTCATGTTAAATGTTATTTTTAATAATGCACATTGGAGTTTGGGTAAACGCAATTTCAATCCCCTGTGTAATTGCTGTTACATGGTTGATTGACAATAAAGTTCACTTTGACTTTGACAATCCATCCAGGGGGCGCCATACAAAAAACAGTGGAATGCAAACATTCCACTATTCTTAAAACAAGTTAGTATTAATGTGCCTTATAATTAAAAGAACAATCTCACATGCCTTTATCTATAGGCTAATAATAATAATAATGCATTAGCCTCAAGGGCATAGGTTTGGTCTCAGCTTTGGTAGGGACAATACCCCCCCCACCCCTCTGGGTGCTAAAACAGTAGATCTTTTTTTCTATTTGCGCGTGGCACTGTAGGCTAACAACAACAAGGAAGAAAATCGGCCAAAATGATTTTCAGTACCCATGTAATGATAAGTTTAACACTTTTCTGAGAATATAGCAAAACGCACCTGCCTGTGCTTTTCTACTTGCTACATAATTAGCCTACAAAATGCATTACGGCATATGGTTAGCATTTTGCTTCAACTACGTGAATATGACCCCCCTGTCATCAACCCAGTCATCAACCTGATTGCTATCATCATCCAACACCACACAACGATTTATCACAGTAGGAAGACGGGTGATAACACTTGCTAAACCAATTCTATGCACTACTTACTCTCTCTGTGTTGAAATAGGTCCGTATATCTTTTTTTCTTTTTTGATGGCATTCTCTAGGCTATATCTTTAGAAAGCAGAACACAGAGAGTTTGAATAACCAGGATAAGTTTAACACTTGTCTGAGGACATATAGGTTATCACAGACAACATTATCAGCACAAAACGAACCTGCGCTCAACTCTAGTAGACAACTTTTAACGATTAATGCAGGCAGGGCCGGCTCGTCCATTAGGCAATATAGGCAAATGCTAGGGGCGCAATCCATCCAGGGCGCGCCATACAAAACGGAGGGGAAAAATTCAAACATTCCACTAAAACAAGTTAGTATTAATGTGCCTTGTAATAAAAAAAACTAATCTCACATGCCTTAATCTATAGTAGGCTAATGATCATAATGATGCATTACTCGATGCATTACTTTCCTGTGGCGCCCCACCTCCCCCCTTCGTCTAATTAGTCTTTACCTGTTGCGATGAGAGAACGCAACGCAACCTACCTCACTTCAATCGCGATTTTAAAAAATTGTCGCTGTTAATAGACTGTTGTCTATCTTAGTGAATAACAACGCATATTCCTGCGGGTGTTTAGCATGCAAGATACAGCAAGTTATAACGTAAAGTTAATGGTAAACTGTTCCTTTAAAACATACAGCAAGTTGTCAGTTATTTTGCCTACATTTGCGACGTAATAGTAGTTTATTTTAGGTAACGTGCTTCCCGTGGTTGATGGCCGATGAGATGGATGCGCAGGTTTTTTGCCTTTACTAAGTCGCCTTGTGACTTAAATATATCCTGCTTCATTGGACTGAAATGTCAGGTGTCAGGCTACTTTTGTTTGCTCCTCGTGTTGTTCCCATATGCCTTTTTAAACCCATAAATCCAAGTATTTGTGCATCATACATTCTCTATGACTATATGGAAGATAAGATTTATTATAGCCAAATTGACATGGAACATGCAAGCAAGCATGTATTCATGTCTCCTCGGTCCCCAGACGTCTGTTGAGTGTTGTAAAAAGAAGGGGAAATGCCACACAGTGGTGAAAATGACCTTGTTCCAACTTTTTTGGGATTTGTTGACACCATGAAATTTTGACTCAACATATTTTTCCCTTAAAATGATACATTTTCTTAGTTTAAACTTTTGTTCCGTGATTTATGTTCTATTCTGAATAAAATATTAGAAGTTGGCACCTCCACATCATTGCATTCAGTTTTTATTCACGATTTGTATAGTGTCCCAACTTTTTTGGAATCCGGTTTGTAATATGATTAAAAATTGTTTAGCATTTTCCCCTCAATGTCCGCAAACGACAGTTAATAAATGCATAAATAATAATACATACGCCTTGCATGT
The DNA here is from genome assembly GCA_017657215.1 of Limnothrissa miodon. Lineage (NCBI taxonomy): Eukaryota > Metazoa > Chordata > Actinopteri > Clupeiformes > Clupeidae > Limnothrissa > Limnothrissa miodon. Next base: position 112,269 of record JAGFZM010002916.1, on the reverse strand, counting down.
CCATGCTTTACTAGGCTACCTGTTTAAGACCAAAACTGAAATAAAATGGCTTCACACAAACACTACATCCATATGTTCCTGGCATGGCCCCTTTTTCAAATTTTATAATATGTGGCACACGGGTCAAAAAGTTTGCCCACCCCCTTATTTAGGCTGTACATGGAAGATCAGTTGCTTTGCAATAATGTGATGCATTCGGTGTGTCTATGGTCCAAAAAAAAAGTCCACAATGTATGGTCACATTATTACTAACGTTATATATTAAACTACAGAGGTTACTCACACCCACCCCTGCAAATCCTCCTGTCACCTAAACCTCTGTGGCACAATCCAGCAGTGGGTTTTGAATGTGTTATATTGGTTTATTTAAATAAACAAATGTCTTAAGACAAAGCTATTTAGTTTCTTGTGAGAATGTAGCAGGGGACAATGTCAAAGTTCACATGATTCATCAACTTTATGACAGTATTTCTTACCCAGGTCAGTGAGGTGAGAGAACACAATAAGAAATTAGTCTTGACCATTCCAATCAGACTGGCACTTGTCACTGGCCTGTAAGGAAACAATAAAATGAACATTACAAACTTTAATGGATCATCTTTCCAATCTACAAAAAAATAAATTACAATAATCTCTTCTAATCCATATTGGATGTATAAACTGAGTAATATACATACAAACTTGACCCTACCTGGTCTGAATATGTCAGTGGAAAATAAGAACATGAGTAGGCTATGCCATTCACGTTAAAAATCATTCTTGTACACAGCCGTGTTTAGCCACATGAGGAATCCTGGATTCATCATTTTCCTCAAACCTATTAAAATATAAACTGCAAAGTTAGTGCCTTCATACAGTTGAGACTTGGTAAAAATGGTATAAAAAAATCAACGAGATCCAAATGAGATACTAAAACTTGATAAAATAAAAATACAACTACAGTATAATAGTAAAAAAAAATATTATAACTTATGATTAGGAAAAAAAACAATACAGAGACAGAACCCACCGTTCAATGAACTCTAACAGGTTACAGCTTCACTTTCAGTCAGCGTAGGACATTATGAAAATCATTCTGCTCACCCTGTCATTGTACAAACAAAAGTCTTTGGTCAGTAGATGAACAAGTTGTGAAAACAAAACCCATTACTTTGTCGTTTTAGAGGAGTAAGCCATTACTATGCTATGTCCAAGCGTTGGGGAATGGTTGCTATAATAATTGGGCAGGTGATTAAAAATAATAATTTTATTCATCAAACCAAAATGATAAAAGTAAACACCGATAGTTCAAAAGTACATGTCTGTAATCTTGTGTGAACTAAATACCAGAACTAGTATTAAGAAAGTCCTTAAAACGTTTCTGGCATTAACAATTCGCAACTTTAGAACCGTTAGCTAGTGTGGTTGAGTAAGCTACCCTTGTATGTCGGCTTGTAAGTGCTTATTCCTGTATTTATTTAAGAATCACAAGATCGGAGGAATGTACGTCCTAAATATTACAGAATAAGGTTGAGACCGTTCACATTTTGTTACACTCAGCTTAGTTATTAACTAGTGTGTTAGCAATAGCATGAGAGCCAAACCTCACGTTAGCTTCCCCTCTGTTGACCAGCAGCATTGACATTTGCTAAGAGGCTAACGGTAGGGCAAACTGATAACCGTTCAAAATTAGTAATAATAAATATTTCCATAAATCGGCTTCTTATAAGACAGCAACTTCTCTTTTATGGTTTTACGTTTGTAATTTAGTTGGGGTTTCTGTGCTAAGCGAGAAATCTATGGACTAGCACCATACAAACAAAACCTTGACAAGCATATGCACATTTTTGTCTATGTATTTTACTCATAAGGTAGTAACTGCGAAAACATAATTTCTACTTACACCGTTTTCGTATTCCTTGGAGCAGCTGAATCAGAGAGGGTTCCCAGATCTTTGGCTGAATCTTGCCGAAGTGGAGTTCAAGAGACCCCAACCAACCGTTACAAAAGCGCGTCCACAACTCCAAGCAAAGTCCGCAACGCCTTGCGGAGGCGAAATATGATGACAGTGAGGTGAAATAAGTCTGTGACTTTTAGTCTTTCCCGGTCAACTATGAATCGATGCTTTTTCGACAATATGCGATTTCCCGGTCAATTAAAAATCAATGAATTTTCAATGTTCAATGTTTCAACCCTATAGATCAAATATCAACGTTCTATCAATCATAAGGACAACTGTGTATCAATGTTGTTTCAATATCACTACTTCCAACATTAGGTTTAATCGGTTTTGCAATGTTGATTCAACATTTATTTTGCATCAGATTTTCAATGTCAACCATTCTGATTATTCAGATGGAAAATCAATATCTTTTCAATGTCAGCTTGCTATCTGGGTTACTTTCCTGTGGAGCCCCACCTCCCTCCTTTGTCTAATTAGTCTTTACCTGCTACATGGGAGAACGCAACGCAACCTCACTTAAATCGCGATTTAAAAAATTCTTGGTGTATAACAACGCATGTCTCTGTGGGTTTTTAGCATGTAAGATACGGCAAGTTATAACGTAAAGTAACCATTTGGTAAACCGCTCCTTTACAACATACAGCAAATGGTCAGTTATTTTGCCTAGGCCTACATTTGCGACGCGGAACTAGTTTACATTAGGTAACGTGCATCATTGATGGCCGACGAGATTGGATGCGCAGGTTTTTTGCCTTTATTAAGTCGCCTTGTGACTTAAATATAGCCTGCTTCTTTGGACTGAAATTTCAGGTGTCAGACTACTTCTTGTTTCCTCGTGTAGTTTGTTGCCATATGCCTTTTTAAAACCATAAATCCAAGTATTTGTGCATCATTATCTATGACTATAGGGAAGATAAGATTTGTTGTAGCCTAATTGACATTGAACATGCAAGCAAGCATGTATTCATGAAATCCACAGGCAGCTGCAGATAAAGCTTGCTTAAATAATTAGAGCAAACCTTTTCCATTCAAATTTGTAGGCCTAAATTAGTTTTAAACATTTTTTTCAGGAATTTTGCATTTAATTGCGATTAACTACACAGGCCTATCGTTTTTAGATTAATCACAAATTAAAATGTCCGCATACTACTGTTAATAAATGCATAAATAATGACAAATAAGCCTTGCATGTCCATGCTTTACTACCTGTTTAAGACCAAAACTGAAATAAAATGGCTTTACACAAACACTACATCCATGTGCTCCTGGCATGGCCCCTTTTTCAAATTTTATAACCAATGTGGCACACGGGTCAAAAAGTTTGCCCACCCCCTTAAGCTGTAAGCAATAATGGGATGCATTCGGTGTGTCTATGGTGCCAAAACAAAAAACAATGTCAACAAGGTCACATTATTACTAACATACTCTATATTAACTATGGAGGTTACTCACGCCCATATCTGCAAACCTTCCTGTCACCTAGACCTCAGCGGCACAATCCAGCAGTGTGTTTTGAATGTGTTAAATTGCTTAAGACAAAGCTATTTAGTTTCTTGTGAGAATATAGCAGGGGATTTTACTGCAATGCCAGGGGGCGGAACCTAAAATCTTGCCTAGGGCTCCAAATTTGTTAGAGCAGCCGGGCCTGGTCGTGAATGGTTGGTGCCCATATAATCCGGTCCTGGTGCTCCATTACGAAAATGTCAGCAAATCCTACCTGATGTCAGCTACATAGACATTGAAGCCTCATTGACAAGTGGGTGCACCCACATGCTTATGTCGTTCAACTTCGAGGCTTATGTTTCCTAACTTTACCCCGTGACTACAACGGAGCCGACCGGTTGATATGAGTACTGCAAGCATTAGCTGAAGTGGGCGGCCGCCGGAGTGTTTGGCGCTAGATACAATATCCTCCGGGTACCGGCTTGCAGCATCACTCTACTACGCATTTATTGCACCCACGCTGCCTTATTCACATAGCTATCTGACTTAACAGTGTTACTCAGAGATTAGCTATTAACCCAAAGCGGTTTGGTTCCTGCAAACTCATTAGATTATTTCCCATCGTATTCAACGAAATAATAATGATGAGGTAAGTGCTTCCGGTCGCCATCTTGTCGCTAGCCGTGTGTTTGAGAAGGTTTGTTTGGTTTAACCGACCAACCCCGTCTATATTTTACTTTGATTTCACGTTTTAAACAATGTCGAAAAGACATCGCTTGGATTTAGGCGATGATTATACATCGAGTAAGAAAAGAACGTCTTCTGATGGGTAAGTAGGAATATGGATGCCCGTGAAGTTTTTTTTTCATGGTAACGATAATTCAGTCAGAGCAGACTTGTGCGGGTAGCGAGCATAACGGCTAAATCAACTAGATAGCTTTAGCCAAAGCATTTATAAGGAACAGCCCATATAGGTAATTACATTTTTTGAAACGTTGTGTTTCGATAGATTGTTTTGCTGTAGTCAGATCCATGCTTAAATAACCATGCTAATAGTCACAGTTAGCACGTGGACAGGGATTTGGAAGGGGCGGACATGCTAGTCTCTGAGCTAACGTTACCGGGAACGATTTTCTGTCAGTAACGTAAAGGGTTTTGCCGCTCGATCTATGCGGCCTAGACTAATGTTGTGGCCTGAGTTGTGTGTTGGGCCCGTTAAGGCACAGCGAGTTAGTAAATCCGCCTTTTAACGGTAAATCTCATTATAAACGTTATAAACTATCATCTATAAGCCGATTTAATTACCCACTACATGTAAATCCTAGTGTTAAATATAGTGAGCTTGCTAGCCATGAAATGCATATAATCTAACGTTATTGAGGAAGATGGGCATGTTCTTCAAACTAAGAATGGCCTAGATGTATTGTCAGTGCTGTACACTGACAGTTACATTGATGGTATTACAAATAACAGTCTGGTTAAGGTTATTGATGTAGAGCCTAGATTAGCCCAGCATTTATGCATTACGATTGCTAAACCTGTCGTTGTCGCAGCTCAGCATGTTGCAGCCATTAGCAGTAAACGAAGTGTTTTCTGCGCACACTCCTAGCCAACGTGGTCACGTTGGTCTGACGGACCTAAATACGGCAAGCTAGTGGATGTAGCAGCATTCTGATGACCAAAACAGTCCACTTTTCTGAATCGTGGCCCTCCCTAAGTGCTCTTAAGTATTGTGAAATAATTTGAAATGTTAGCATCTCAAATGCATGGCAGTATGATAGGCTATTTTCCCTGCAGTGCGACAGAAAGTCACTAGCCATTGCTAGTTTTTGTCACCACCCTCCTTCGCATTGCCCACCATGACGCAGACAGTATGGAATCCTCTATCCATTGTTGTATTTTTTGTGAAGTCACAGCAATGCTAACACCATGGTTTAGAGTGTTTTACGTGTGAAGTTATTTGATTTTTGGTGTGATGCTAGAATTAGCGCTAGCCAGTGGAATGCTAACGGCCCCTGGAGGCCTTTCCAGGTGGAACCAGCTCATGACCAACTGTGTGGGTGTATCAAGATCCTACACTCTAGATAGGGGCTGTACAATGTAGGGTTGCTCTTGCAGGATGTCCAAAATTCAATGCACCTCAGAAAGGGAATTGTTTTAAGTTGGTGTTATGTACAGAATCAGTGTTTCAGCATGCTATCAACACATTTCATTCTTTAAAATGGATATAATTTCTTGCCATGAGAATATGGCAAATTATGGAGCTACATGATGACAATGTGATTAAGATTAAAATGTGAGGCCATAGTGTGCCTGTGTGTATGTTTGCCTGTGATGTGTATGGGTTAGGATGTAGGTTTGTATGAGTAGGGGGTTTTGTAGCACTCTTTTAAACTGTATTTTATTTATTTAGCACCATAGGTTTTTCCTATCCTTTCTTTTAATGTCAGGAAATGACTATTTTAAAACGTAGTAGCCGAGTGAGAATGGAGGGGTAGGGTTGTGAAGGGGGTCACCTCACCTTCCTACAACCTTTTTTTTTTTTGTCAGGCCTAAAGCATTAAAGCAATAAAGCACTAATGATCACTACACATAACTGCTTTCAAACTTGACCTAAATCTTTCTGGAAGGTTTGTAACATGTTTTTTTCCATTCTAAGGAAAATGTTTTTGTGGATGGCATTGTTATTTGTGATGAATGATGAATAAGATCATAGATAATATATTTCCCCATGTTGCAGGGGGAGCTTTGGGAGTGTTGGTTGTGATGCCACTGTTAGTCATATCAGTAATCTTTCTTTTTCCTGCAGTGTGTTTACCTGGCGTAGTATTTATCCTCTCCTCTCTTTTTCTCCTACAGAAAAGAGCGAGACAGAGACCGTGACGAACGTTCAAAGGATCGAGAACGAGACCGTGACAGGGACAGGGATCGAGAGCGAGATAGGGATGGGCGTGGGTCAGGTGTTCCGTTGGGCCTGGGTGCAGGCGCTGTACCCCTAGGAGGGGGCTTGCTGCCCGCCCTAAAACAGACATCCATGCATCAACAGATCAATCCCTTCACCAACCTCCCTCACACACCACGCTACTATGACATCCTCAAGAAGAGACTCCAGTTGCCCGTGTGGGAGTACAAAGATCGCTTCAACGATATTCTTACACGACACCAGAGCTTTGTACTCGTGGGAGAGACTGGCTCTGGCAAAACTACGCAGGTTTGTGTGGCTTTGTATGAGTATTGCTTTAGCAACATTCTCACAGAAGTTCAGGGCTTGGATTTTCTGAGGTGGTAATTTGCTCTGTGTGTGTGTGCGCAGATCCCTCAATGGTGTGTGGACATGGTGCGGTCCCTTCCAGGGCCAAAGCGAGGTGTGGCATGTACACAGCCACGCCGAGTAGCGGCCATGAGTGTAGCCCAGCGCGTTGCTGATGAGATGGATGTCATGCTGGGACAGGAAGTGGGCTACTCGATCCGATTTGAGGACTGCAGCTCTGCCAAGACCATCCTCAAGTCAGTGTACACACACATGATCACACTTTGTCTGAGACCATCCTGAAGTCACTTCATGCACACACACACACGCATCCAACAACACACACGCACTAGGGGTGTAACTGTACAGGGTGCCCACGGTTTGGTATGTATCATAGTTTTGGATACCACAAGTGCCATAAGAAATATCTTTTGTATATGGATTGAATGGATCAGTAACTTGGTATTTACATGCAGCTAGTAAATGTTCTAAAGTAGGTCTATGTTATTATTTAACTTAATATCTTGAGCTAGCAAGTATAGTCAGTTTATGTGATATCCTAATCCAGTAAATATTTCATAGTAGACCAAGGTTGTTATATAGTTATATATTGTTATGTATCCTGAGTTACAGTGCGCCCACCTCTCATGAAAATGAATGGCCCAAAGTGTGACAGACTGGCCTGTTGTGTTGCAAACTGCGATTGAGTGCACAGCTCTACAGCCCTGTATAGGGAGCTTAAGTCTCCACCCCTTCCTGTCGGCCCATGGGACCTAAGACCGAAAAAAAGGAATGTTAGTGAATGGAGAGAAAAAAAAATATTTTCTGGTCCACATTACCTTATGTCCTGAATCACACATATACCGAACTTAAATAATAAAATGGTGTGACTTTCGACTGTTTGTTATGTAATTTGTGAATTATTTGCTTGTAAAAAAAATAATTATTTGGACTACAATTCGGCAGGTGCAAATCGGACGTCACAGCAGAATTTCTCCCTGCACAGGTCCCATGCTGCGGAAGTCAATAGCCGTGACTTCGGCTCCCTATAGTGAATACGGAACATGCAACGTGTGAGAGAGCGCACCGGTAGCAATACAGATAGCTGTGCAATACAGCTAGACGCAGCGGCCTCTGGCTCTCCTGGCCGTGAGCATCACTGTGGGATAGTTAGAAACGTAATTTCGATTCCTCTATGTCCAGTATATGTAGAGAAATTGACAATAAAAGATACTCCGGAAGTTTGCAACAGTGCTTTAGGGAAACGCGCCCAGAATCAGAAAGACCCAAATTTAATATAAAATTGAGAATCAGAATCAGCTTTTGAATATGTGTTTGTGTGTGTACAGATACATGACTGATGGTATGCTGTTGAGGGAGGCAATGAATGATCCACTTCTTGAGCGCTATGGCGTCATCATTCTGGACGAGGCTCACGAGAGAACGCTCGCCACCGACATCCTGATGGGAGTACTTAAAGAGGTGGTTCGACAGCGCTCAGATCTGAAGGTATACCCATATATATATATATATCGTCCCCTTAGAATTATAAGGTTCTATCTGACATTATTGTCAAATTGAGTTATTTACACATTCCTGTTTCTGTTCCACTTATTCACATAATAGAAGATGTTTTTTTTGTAGGTTTTGTTCATTTTTAGTCGTTTAATCTGAAAAATTAAAAGGTTCTATCTGCAAAATGAGAGTCTAACTTAGTATTATAAGGTTCTATGTGTGCACCAATCAAGACTCAGGATTGAAGAACCTGACCAATTATCAATAGACCTGCCCTACCCAGTGAATGCGGTGAAAAGAACAGCTAGCTAGGCTGTGAAATAAAATGATGAAAATGAGGGTAAACCTACAATGTTTAATACAGCTTAAACAAGTTTAAAGGAAGAAGACCTTAGCGAAACCTGAAGTCCAGAAGTTAATAAGTTCGCTAATGAAAAACACCATCCCAAATTTCAGGCAAGTTCACATTTTTTCCTCTGTGTAGATTTTGCTCTGGACTTTTGGACTGGAGATTTCTGTCAATAAATAATGTTCTTGACACCTTTGGAGATCATTTTAAATGTTATAGGCTAGTTAAGCTTGTTAAAGTCTTAAGACACGCTGTACCGCCTACGGACGAAACTTTCTCTACTAAGTACTAGAACGCCATCCCGTTAAGATATATAATCATGCCATACACCGTTAGAAAGCTTAGATTGCCATGATTCATTCAAGACCAGTCACGAATCAAATGGATGCTCATAGCCGCAATAGTACTAGCCGTTAGCTCAGTTATCTCCTCAGCTAACGTAAACCTAAGAACATGTCTACATACCTTCAAAGCCTTCCCTTTATCCACAACAATCATCTTATGACACAGAACTTTTTGTACAGCTCGCCAGGTATCCATGCTTGCGAAATATGAAGTCTGTTTTCTTCTAACCAAAATACTTTACCCGAAATATTGATGTATGCATCCAAGCATGTAACGTAAAAAGCGTCAATGAAAGCATAATTCGTCCCTTTAACAACGTGTGCTGACACGTCGGTATGACTATGTTTAGATATTCCTTGACGCTGATTTTCGGTTGGCCCTGCTGTTTGAAATGACGCCACGCACAAGCCAATCGGAGCATAGGGAAGGCAGTACATGCCTCGAAAGCCAATGAGAGCATGCTCAGCAAATGTGACGAAGACAAACACGGTGTCCTTTTGATTGATCGTAGTCCGAGCCAATGGAAATGTCTAGTTAAATGAAGTTGATAACCTTTTAGCCAATAGTTTGAGGTTTTAGACGATGTATGACACAATGCCATCATGCATGGTTGTCCATAAACAAAACCCATGCGTTCTCTCGTGCTCTGCAATGCGCTCCACGGTCTGTCTAACAGCGTGCACAGTTTGAGCACAAGCCAACGGTAAATTGTATCATTGCTGTACAGTTTGGTCGGTGATTTGATTTGCAATAGAGTCAGGTATCAGTTGATTCAGAAGAGGAGCCGTATTTTCTGGATAGAGTGGATCCTGACCTGGAGATGTGAGTTTATGCTTCATGCCCTCACAAATTTTGTCTTCAGAAAGTAACTACATTCTGAGTGTGCATAAGTATTATGTTCAACATGTCTATGTTTGTGCCTTTATTTAGTAGACACCTTTATCTAAAGCTAAATGCAAAATATGTAAACTCAGTTATCATTACATGTACTAGACATACAAAGGAATCAAAATTACATTTCTCACTGCCCCTTTCGTATTAGACAGACAATACAGGAAAGAACAAACTATAAAAGTGCATAAACACAACATACACTGTGTTTTGGCAGAAAATATACTCACTATTCGTTCCACTAGAGATACAGTAGACAGACAAGACAGGACAGACAAAACAAGTGTACAGGTAAAGCAGAAAACATGTCCTAGAAGCAGTACTGTATGTGCTGTTTGTGAGGAGTCTCCGGGGCTGGGACATCAACACGCATCCATAAATATTACTGTTTACATTTGTGAAGAGCCTCTGGGTCTGGGACATCAACACACAGCCATAAGACTGTCAGTAAAACAGTGAAAAAAACTGTGTATGACTTGGTGCATGCAGGCAATCATGTGTGCTAAATGAAAAATTTGGTTTGTAAATAGTTTCATAGTGAGCCATCAGATGCTCTGGACAGGTATCACAAAACATTGCACAAAAACAGGAAGTGATTCTGCACATTCTTTTATAATTTCCAGGACCATTTCCAGGCTTTCACCATTGTGAAAGCCTTGCACAATGAGAACACCTCTCTGCACTTAGGACTGTGTTTACAGTCCACTCAAACCTCTTTATATTTGCCAATGCTCTTTTTTTGGCCCTTTTTAAATGAAAATATCATAGGCGGAATAGAAAGAAATTATGTTTTTTGCTTTTGTCATCCTATTCCAGATTGACTGATATCCAAATCCAAATGGTAGCAGGGAACCTCAAGGTGCCAGTTTTCATTAGAGACCAAGATTTTGTTTTTAAGAAAAGGGGTTGTAAAGTTATGGGTGTTTGATTGTGCTCATACAGCTTTGGTAACCAATTGTCCTTTTGGAGTCTCCAAAGAGGACCCAAGGTAACCGAATGGACATACCTGTTGAAAAATAGCTCTGAAATTTTAATTTTTTGGCATTTTGACTCCAGATTTGGACTGCATAAAGCCTAGACCTGTGGCTATGGCCTAATTGTGTCTATATCCTGCCTGGTGGTCCCTGAATGTCTGTACTCAAGTTATTGTATAGGCAAAAATATAGGCGGAGAAAACAACCCCATCAACCTCTGCCACTCTTTGTCAGTATGTCACAGAATCACACAGATCACTTTACATTAATCCTGAGAGTGTTACCTTTCCAATGATACCAGACACTTCTCTGAGTCACAAAGTATGCGGGATCTGTGCAACTCATAACTTGGACATGTCGTTTAGACAAAAAACATAGAAATAGGGGGCGTGTATTAATTGGTTAAACTGTTTGTTATGCTAACGTTAGGTTACAGTAATGGGTAAAGCTAACGCTACCATGTTTATGTCATCTTATGCTGTTAAATGCAACAGTTAAATGCAAGCATAGGAATAAGGTAATGTGTTTTTGTGTAAATTGTAAATTTTCGCTTAATTGTACGTATTGTTGTCCTCTAGGCAGGTGGTAAGGTAAGGTAGAGCCAATGTGAGTGCAAGTGAAGACATGGCCAACAGTAAAGGGCACAGCAGTAGAGCCAGAGGCTACAGCAGCGCAGGAGCAGACGGGCACTGTAGTGATTAATTTATGAATTATATTTATATATTTTTGATAGTTTTGATTAAATGTACATATACATTCTGTTCAATATGTTTATATAGAACAGTATGTATATATATGTGTTAGAGCCATTTCAGCTATTTAGATAAGAATGTTTATAATTTATTAATTTCCATAGACAATGTTTGATGTTTATGCTGACACAGATAAATGACACGGGTGTTTGGCACGGAAAGGGTGTTCGTCAGCTCCGCCTTTTTGCGAGCCTGAAATTGCGCACAGGGGACTGGTTTGAGTCGGCTGGCGGAAGTGGTTGGACACCAGTTTTTGAACGTAGTCGTATCTTTTCAAAGGATGTGTATCACTTTATTACGAACACAATAAATTTAAGTGAAAACTTTACCTACGCGTCGGACCGTGAACTACTCCTGCCACAGTGGCCTCAAGCGAAATTGCGTTGATGCCGCAACAATATGTATTCGGATGTATGCTGCAATCTCTATGAAATAGTCTAAATAAACTGACATCATTTATCTACTTCTGCCTAATTTCTCCCTCAGCCTACATAATTTTACCTACTGCCCTTTCTAGGAAACTTAACTTGGCATAACTTCTATTAGAAATTCACCACTTTGTTGGATTTAATATTTGTACCACACTTTCCACTGTACCTCCTGTGTATTCTGAATAAGGAAAAGATGGTGTACTATAAATGGGCTTAGATATTATAATTACATCTTACAATATATATGGTACAGTAGCCTACAATTTCACTGCACCAATTGTAAGTGTGCTTACAAGTGCTTTGTTAATAATTTGTTAGTATTCTCTAAAAATCATTGTTCCTTTTTATTTTTTGTAAGATAGAACCTTATAATTCCAAGCCAATTTTGAATGCTGAGTTATAAGGTTCTATGAATAAACATTTAACTTGTTTTAAAAAAAAAAAAAAAAAAACATTTCCAAATTCTATATTTTACTTTTAGAATACATCAATCAATCAATTAAATAGACTTGTTCCACATACAGATTCTGCTATTTATAATGCAAAAACTTTAAACCTCAATATCTCAAAACTGATCAGACTGTAGATAGAACCTTATAATTCTAAGGGGACTAATATATACACACACACACACATACACCTCATTCACACGTGATATACATCAAGTTTGCATAGATTTTTACAAGTGCTGTCTGTGTTTTCCAAGGTTATTGTGATGAGCGCTACCTTGGACGCAGGGAAGTTCCAGGTGTATTTTGACAGCTGTCCCCTGCTAACCATCCCTGGTCGCACGCACCCCGTGGAGATCTTCTACACACCTGAGCCCGAGAGAGATTACCTGGAGGCAGCCATCCGCACAGTCATTCAGATCCACATGTGTGAGGAAGATGAGGGAGATGTGCTACTCTTCCTCACTGGACAAGAGGTCAGACACACACACACACACACACACACACTGTATTGCTAAAATATTAACATGGCAATTTTGGTGTGGGATGGCAGCATTTGGATAAGAAGTGAACATTTTGGAGCTAGTAGGCTATCTTCAATGCTTGTTGCAACTCTGCACTGGTTCTCATCTGTTCAGGCTTTGACGGCAACTAATTCTTGCCAATTCCTCATTTAGGTGCTCATGTCGGACTGTTTAAAAGTTGTATGGCTGTGGGTAATCATATGAGTTGTTGGAGGTTCTTGAATCCTCTTCCCCATCCCAGTTGCTTGCCACTGTTTTAGTGCCACCTTCCTCCAAGTATACCCAACGTTACGTCATCACCAAAAACGTATAAAAAAACGTTTTTATACTTATTTAGACATTTCAAAATTTTAAAGGCATATATGGAGTGCTTTATGTACCTATTTATCCACAGTAGTAGTCAACCTTGAAGTAGCACTTTAAACATTAGAGTTCAGCACTATACAAGTTATACAGTCATAGACAAACTTGTTGGCACCCTTGATATTTTTCCAGAAAATCGTGTTTCCCACAGAAAAGCATTGTATTAACACATGTTTTGCTATACACGTTTATTCTGTTAATGTGTGTTGGCACTAAACAAAAAAAGGAGGAAAAAAGCTAATTTCACAATGTCAGTTTCACATAAATGGAATAAACATGTTTATAGCAAAGCAAGTGATAATGTAATACTTTTCTGTGAGAGACCTGATTTTCTGGAAAAATGTCCATGGTGCCAATAATTTTGTCTATGACTAATAGAACTGATTACGTACAGAAAATGTAAACCTATAAAATCTTGTTTGGACAAATTGTAAGTACTGGGTGCTGCGAGTCTTTATAGTTGATTAGTTATCTTGCTTGCTTGCTACACTGGTCTGTAGGGGTGTAACGGTTCACACGGATGATTTTTTTTTTTTTTTCATTAAAGGGATACTTCGGTTTTTAACACATTGAGTCCCTTTCACAGGTTGTCTAAAATGAAATAAAGTGGTTGACACCAAAATCTTGGTGATTGCTCCTGTCTCGGCTATTTGGGAAATATAGAATCGCCTCTGCCTGCCTTTAAAATGGCTAGCAATGGGCATGTGTTGTTTCTATCCTTAAAACACTGGTTTTAAAGAAAGTGCTACTCATGGAGTGATTAGTGGTGCTTGCTGATGTTCCAACCCAAGTATCGTAGCAAAATACAGTTTCTGTCATGTTTTATTTGCCATTTTGAAAGTCCCATAGGGATCTATTTGCTCCTTCATATAAACAAAGTGCAAAAATAAAACCTGACGGAAGCTTTATTTCGCTACGATACATGTTTTGGAACATCATTGAGCACCACTAACCACTTAGTGAGTAGAACTTTTTAAAAACCAGTGTTTTAAGGATAGAAACAACACATGCCCATTGCTAGCCATTTTGAAGGCAGGCAGAGGCGATTCTACATTTCCCAAATAGCCAAGACAGAAGCAATCGTCAAAATTTCGATGTCAACCACTTTATTGCATTTTAGACAACCTGTGAAAGGGGCTTAATGTGTTAAAAATGAACTATCCCTTTAAATCTATAACGAGCGCAATCTACTGCTACTGCTACTTGTTCAAACTTTACATTTGTTGCTTGTTTGTTTATAATTTTTATTATAAGATTTGTTTAAATTTTTATTGTAAGATTAAATTGTTACAATAAATTTAAAAACTTGAAATCACTCAGATGGGTTGCTTTAAAGGTAGGGTCTACAATTCTGAAAATCACTTGAACCTTTGAGACAGATTTGAAAAAAGCATCCCACCTCCCCTCAGTGTACGACGATTCATTCGCGAAGAAAGGTACGTGCAGAGGGGGAGGCAGCGGCAGATTGCAGTTTGATAGATGCGTCAGAATCCAATCATACATCCAATCAACATAGTGTTTTTCCTGGATTGTTTGTTCTAGAGGCCACTAAAACTTTTAATATTTGTGTCAACTTTTAATTGGTTGCAATGGGGGTGTGAAGAGTATTTCAAGCAATATGTTAAGTGCATGCTCCAAAAACTGTAGACCCTACCTTTAACTTATTATATAAATTATACAAATTATAATTTTTTTTTTTTTTTTTTTTTTTAAAGCAACTTTTTTTTTTTTATTTGTACCATAAAATTAACCAAACCGAATTTACATTTTAGTGTACCGTTATACCTCTGCCAGTCTGCTTTACGTCGGGAGACAATCACAGCACTGGAGGTCTGCGTTGTCTGTTTGTCTAGTTTTGACGCATAGTAATGGCAGGTGACACAGAGTGTCAGCGAAAGTATGCAGATAGACGGTGTTTTCGGCATCAATGGGATGGAGAAGCTAATTCCAGCTTAAAGGAGAAATCCTGTGTGATTTGGACCTGGACTGTACTGGAAGATGTTACTGAGTACAAACATATATCCAATGCCCACCTCCGTTCACCCCCAGCATTCCGCATTAAGCCGTTTTTAGCTGAAGCTTTCATTAACCTTACGCTGCTAGCTATAGTGTAAGGTTAATGGTCCAGTACAGTCCAGGTCCAAGTCACACCGGATTTCTCCTTTAACTTTGCCATGCATGCCATGTTTGTTAGGAAAGCTAAACTGTTCTGCTAAACTAACTAACACACACTTTCACACTCTCTTCCAGTTTGTCTGTCTATTTAAAACCCCTCCAATGTCTCTGTGCATCTCTGCCCATGCAGGAGATTGATGAAGCTTGTAAGCGCATTAAGCGTGAGGTGGATGATTTGGGTCCAGAGGTTGGAGACATAAAGATCATCCCCCTTTATTCCACCCTCCCTCCTCAGCAGCAGCAACGCATCTTTGAACCCCCACCCCCACGTAAGCCCAATGGAGCCATCGGCAGGAAGGTAACAGATTTAACTCTTAAGTGGTAACTATACTAGGTGGAGGTAGAATATTCACTGCATAAAAAAGTAGAGCAATACATTTCCGTTGAGGGGTAATAAAGCTTGTTCTTGTTTGATCCAACAGTTTGTAGCAGTAAAAGTGCATTGGATTCTGTTATACTGCATTACCTTCTACCTTAGGCAGTAAAGAGTTCATCTTCCTCATGTGGTGTGTCCTTGTGGGTTTGCACAGACAGTGGGTGTTGTAGAAGTCAAGAGAGGGAGGGGGAAGTAGGCCCCAGGGATCTTTTCAGCCGTCCTCACAACATGAGGACTTTTGAGTTTTCAAAACATGATGTTAAGACACTGCTGAGCATGCTCTGAATGCATGTGTAGTGAGTAAAGACTAATTGTGTGGGTTATCTCTCAATTTAGGTGGTGGTCTCCACAAACATTGCAGAGACATCCCTGACCATAGACGGCGTGGTGTTTGTCATTGACCCTGGCTTTGCCAAGCAAAAGGTGAGCATTAGTTGTGATTACCCAACACACACACTCAAGTCTCCAAAGTAGTGAGATAATATTATTGGCCATCATGCTTATTTCACAAGGTGGTAGAAGTGGTTGTTTAATTTTTTTTTTTTTTAAACCTCTGCATAGTGTGTCCCTACTCCATGTAATCAAAATGGTCAATGGACGCATTATTAAGTAATAAGTGAATATTATGCAATGATAAACATCACAGTGCTTAATTTATAATTTCATTGTACACTCACTGACCACTTAACATTATTAGATACAACTACAATTCCATAGCCTATTAACACATGGCAGCAATTTAAGTCATTTAGGCCTGTGGTCATGCTCACAACTGAAGTTCAAACCATTCTGTTCTATTTGTAGGTGTATAACCCCCGTATCAGAGTGGAGTCTCTATTGGTGACTGCCATCAGTAAGGCCTCAGCACAGCAGAGAGCCGGTAGAGCTGGAAGAACTCGCCCAGGGAAGTGTTTCAGACTCTACACAGAGAAGGCTTACAAGACAGAGATGCAGGTAATACACACACAAAAACACACACACACACACACACACACACACACACACACACACACACACACACACAGTGCTTCAGATTCTTTTGAGACACACACTAAGCCTGACTGATCTGTGTGTGTCCTGTAGGATAACACGTATCCAGAGATCCTGCGGTCCAATCTGGGTTCAGTGGTTCTGCAACTGAAGAAGCTGGGCATCGATGACTTGGTCCACTTTGACTTTATGGACCCACCAGGTAGAACACGGCAGTGTGTCTGAGCGTGCGCTCTTTGTTTGCCGACTGTGTGAGATGATGGGGGGGGGGGGGGGGGGGGGGGGGGGTTT
>JAGFZM010002916.1:37921-92564 GCA_017657215.1 Limnothrissa miodon | reverse complement strand
CTCTCTCACACACACACGGGGGCGCGCTCTCTCTCACACACACACGGGGGCGCGCTCTCACACACATGGGGGCGCTCTCTCACACACGGGGGCGCTCTCTCACACACACTGGGGCGCTCTCTCACACACACGGGGGCGCTCTCTCTCTCACACACACGGGCGCTCTCTCACACACTCACACCTGAATATTCTCCGTTAGCCCCTGAGATTCTGATGTGTGCCCTGGAATTATTAAAGAAGTCATAGAATGTCAAACCGCATTTATCTTATCCAATCGACTATACCAAAACTTCAATACCATCTCCCTCCTCCTACATGTAAAATTCTAACTAGAAATGGCCGGGCTGAAACTGGCCAATCTGAAAAGAGGTGCGAGGATCACCTCACTAATATACACCGCTTTCATTTAGCTGGTCCAATCAAAGATTGTTTGGAACCATCTCTGGTCCAATCCTCTGTTGCTTCATAAATTTGCCTGGGGGGGTGGGAATTACAAATTGTTTCGTTCTAACCCTTTCAAATGAGTCTGTATATGACGCTCTAGCAGTGCTCCTGGGTCACTTTAAGATGCATAAAGTTGTATACACTATTAGTGAGCCTCAAAGAAATAATTTCTGCTAGTCAAAAAATGTGTTCTATGACTCCTTCAAACTATTCCACACACTCACACCTGAATATTCTCCCTGTTTGTGTTAGCCCCTGAGACTCTGATGCGTGCTCTCGAGCTGTTGAACTACCTGGCAGCGCTGAATGATGATGGGGACCTGACGGAGCTGGGCTCCATGATGGCAGAGTTTCCCCTGGATCCTCAGCTTGCCAAGATGGTCATTGCCAGCTGCGAGTTCAACTGCTCCAACGAGATCCTCTCGATCACGGCCATGCTGTCAGGTAATGCTACACACAGCTTTACCCCCCCACATCCCCCCCTTCTCATTTCTCATTATCTCTCTCCCAAACACACACATACTTTTCTCTTGAGTACACATGCACAGTCAGTATTTTGAAATGGCAGCATTCAGACTGGAGTTTGCTTTTGAACAAGGTCCTGGCAGGCATTATGATACAATGTGTGTACAAGACCAGTTATTGATGTTTGCAGGGAGATTTTTGAGATCACTTCGAACTAGGGAATTGAAGTAGTGTTTGCAAACATGTTTCCAGACTCACATGGATTAAAGTTTTCCATCTTATGACGGATTTTCGTCAACCGTATCGCTGGAGTTCAATCACGAGAATGATGCACATTAATTGGAAATCAGTCAGTGGATTGTCATTAAGTGTCACATTTGCTAGTAGAAGCTCAAAACGGGGAAAATGGTGCTTAATGCCTACACGTTACTTAAATAAACGAAAGAGCGTCTCCAAGGTTCAAAACTGCAGGCTCTGATGTTTAGTGAATAGGCTGTTCTATGTCACCATAATCCCCTTTCAAAAATAATGAAATATAATATTGGAGTAGGCTACAATCAAGGCTCTCAACCCTCATGCATTGGCCGTAAAACTAAGTCATTTCAATTTCTCACTGTCTCGCACCCGATTTCTCATGGTTAGAAATTAGGCTATTATTTTACCGCACAAAAATTCACAAAATTTAGAAAGAAGTTGACAGATTTGAACTTTGCGGCTCAATAAATCTTAAACAAATCTTACAATATTACGGGTCGATTCAACAGCGGTAAGGTAGACGAGCTACAACTGGATTTTCGACCAACAATATGTATTTAAAGAAATGCAGACGACATTGGTCCTAACAACCAGTCCACTGTAAGAGGAAAGCATAGGAACAGTCTGCAAAGTACAAAATGGATAATGTAATGTAAACGGGAACCTTACATTACATTGCTTTCATTATTTCCTCATCCGTGCTTTTCCATAGGTTTCACTTTATGGGCGAAGCAATTTGTCTTTTAAAGCCTATTGGCCTACTAACTAAATTAAAGTTATTTGATGTTTGCTGTAGTCTGCTTTTCTCTTATGAAAATGCATTAGTTAGCCCGTATTTTCAATAGGGAGCTCATTAGCCGGTTGAAACGGGTTATATCCCATCAGATATTATTACTCTAGAGCAGGGGTCTTCAACCGGGGGTCCGCGACCCCTAGGGGGTCCGTGGTGGTACTGCAGGGGGTCCGCGAAAATATTTCGTCTGAAGCATTTTTTTTCTCTTCCAAAAAATAAAAATTGTCATAGTTAACATAATGTTCAAAAGAAAATTGCTTCATATTCATTTTTAAATAACACATTGTAGGCCATGAATCATGCATGTGATCATGTGATCCCTGCGTAACATTTTGCTAACCTATGCCAAAACACATTAGCATTCATAAATGTACAAATACAGGTCACCACTTCAGCCTGAGCCTTATGTGACATTGCCTCGCAAATCCCATCAGTCCTAGAATAGAGAAGCTCCACTCACCAGGTTCAGTGCTCTCACTAGGACCTGGTAGCTGATCAGTTATCTTTAATTCTTCGTCCCAATATAATAAAAAAGGTGACCCTTGTGATCTTGTGATCATCGCGATTTAAGAACACTTCCCCTCCGTGCGTTTTAGTTAAATAGCTTCGTATTCAGCAAACTCGTTCTTTTCATTCCGGGAGATAAATTACGTTTGATTCGTCTGTTCAGTGTTGGGACTGATGAACCCTGAACTTTGCGGGGTATTTGTTCTATGTGAGATCCTGAGAGTCTGCGGCTTTGAACTTCAAGGCGTTCTGCGCGAATTCATTCATACAACGTTCCGTCACAATAAAACGATAACGATAATCTCATGTTTCCTTCTGAAAGACGAAGTTATATTTACACAAGAGGAAGAGGCTTTCTGTCTGTATCAGTTTGAGCTAATGAAGCTTTGCCTGAATTAAGCTGAATATATCTAGCTAGTTAACCCTTGTGACATTCATTCTGTTATAGGGCGAACTTATGCAACTATGTAAAGAAACGAGGTGTTACCCCCATTAATAATGACGCCTGTTTAGAATGTGTGTGTGCGTGCGTGCATGTAGGCACTCATAACTGACGGTCCAAATGACGGCAGGATTTGAGGTGGGCCAGGTGTGTAAGATAGCTGTCAAAACGTTTCTTTTCTCAACAAGTAGGCCTAATGCCTGTGAATGGGGCGATGACGTATTTTGACAGTTGAGTAACGTGTGCCAAGTCATATTGAGAGGCGTATTGAAATTTTGATTTCGTACTTGTAATTTTTGAATTCGTATTTTTTATGCATGACTGAACTCATTTGAGAACTCACAAATGTTTATTTTATGCACAACTAAATACGCACGTGTATCAAATTTAAGGACACAAAAATTTTGACTGCAATCTTACTCCATAGGTATGGGGGTCCGTGCCCAGTCTCTCTCTCAGCCAAGGGGTCCTTGAGCTGAAAAAGGTTGAAGACCCCTGCTCTAGAGCTACACTGGCAATTCAAGCCGTCAAAATACAATTAGAAGACTGTTTTTAATGTTCGCTGTTCTGCAGCATCTGATGTAGCAGAATAGTTACTATGGCAGATGCGTCTTTGAATGACAAAATTGGTTTTGAGCTCATTTGATCTTATAAGGAGGAGAAAAAGGGAGAAGCAAGTGATAGAAACTGTGCGTGTGTGGCTCATTTAACAGGGTGCTTGCGCAAGTCTTGAAAGTCTTAATAAGTATGGAATTTTAAAACACTGATTTCCAGACCTTGAAAAGTCTTGAATTTTGTGTGAAAGTCTTAATAAAGTATGGAAACAAAATGTATGGTAGAATTTTACAGTATGCTCAAAGGCATTGTGAAATGAGAAATAGGAAGGTACACTATAAAACTAATTATTTTACTAACTGGTCACGTACATTTCAAATTAACACAATTGGTACAATCTCAACCAATGAAGTAGGCTGCATACCAGTGCAGACTTGCATACAAGTATACAAGTATAAAGTCAAGGTCTTGGGGGGCGGGTTACAATAAGTTGTAAAAAAGTCTGGAAAATGTTTGGAATTTTAATTTGGAAGAAGAGCAAGCACCCTGTTTAAGAATTTGACAGCTCAGGTGAGCCACCGCTTGTTTAGTTTTAGGAGACAGTAGTTAGGTAGATAATAGCCTAATAAAGCAAGATGTTGATTATCTTCACCATTGAAGATCCTGAAATGTAGCCCACCACAGAATATTCCCCAATTGAACGTAACACGATAATACCAACGCATATAGGCCAATACCAGAACATCATTCTATGAAATGGTCCTACATCCTCATGTAGCCGTCTTTCCTGTAACCTGTAGACTTTAGCGTAACTTGGCCTA
Organism: Limnothrissa miodon; assembly: GCA_017657215.1. Classification (NCBI taxonomy): domain Eukaryota; kingdom Metazoa; phylum Chordata; class Actinopteri; order Clupeiformes; family Clupeidae; genus Limnothrissa; species Limnothrissa miodon. Next base: position 88,282 of record JAGFZM010002916.1, on the reverse strand, counting down.
CTTTGCACAAATGATGTAAGCTTTCAAAGAACCCTTCAAACCATGTTACCCTGCGCCAAATGTTTTTTATTGGTTTATCAATTTTGATCGTTTAATGTTTACATCCCTAACTAAGTTTACAGAGCAGTATGCAAAGTTTAAAGAGCTCCCTAGAAAGTTTGATTCTATTACTGTGTGTCTGATAGGGTGGTGGGCGATGGTGGCTCTCCATCGTGATGTGGTCAGCCTGTCACGATGGATGATGACTACGTCCATCAGCAAAACCCTATTACTCTATACATTTTTTTTTTATTACGAATAACATTCAATCTTTTAATGACAAGGCAATTAATTAATTGGTTGCTTTGACACAATTTTTGTTCCACTGTTTTCACCAAGGTATTTGACAAAAGGTAGCCAAGGTAATCCATAATGTCCCTTAAACAGAACTTAACCATAACTGAAAAACATATTGTCCTGTGGTACGTTACATGTCTTAAATACATTGAGCTTTATAAACAACAAAAAATCCCAAATACCATGCTATGTCCCTTTTGACATCAACACTTCACCTTGATAGCTTCTCCTCATACAGTAAATTTTCCATGTGACAAACACTCCCACTTGTAGTAAAGAATAAAATATACTAAGCCCTAACCTATAATAGTCTGTAGCCTTAATATTATAGCCTGTGTGTCATTGAATATGGATATGTTGCAGTTTTGTGTTGTGCTGCAAAGCACTGTCATTTATAAATAATTACTGCAGCTTAAATAGGCGCACATGATGGTCTAATTTAGAAAGAAGAATGGCCTATGTATCGAAATGAAGGCATTTCTACGTTAACCTGTTGCTCCTTGATGGCTAACAGCAAAATCATAAATGCGCACTATGAAAAACGCCTGATTGAGCAGTTTAGAGGGAAGTAGGCATGGTGATTGATCTTGATGGGCTAATTCGTCAGGAACTTCTGATGTGCATAAACTCGCTTTGTTTTAGATTTGCTTTCATTCCCCTCGGCTAATGTCATGTATATTAACTGCAAGACACACACACATCATACTCCTTGCCATTTTTTTTTTTGTTTGTTTTCCTCTGTCTTACTAGGCTACCGCTGGCACTTGCGTGAATATTGCTGCCTTCTTAACCCTACAGCTTTATTCAAATTCCCATTCTTTTCAATTACCTTTTGAAACGATGTTTAGCACCGTCGTCCCTTGTAAAACCAGCAACATTGTGAAGATGGAAATAAAGTTTGTTACTTTAATTTTAACGTTTTCTTAATTATGTTGTTGTAGCGTAGTTAAAACAAGCACTTTGATTACTTGAAGTCCAGCACGTTTCCAGCGTATTGTTGCCCAATGCGTACAAGTTGCCTAGTGCGCAAGCTGAACCCAAAGTCAATCAATGGCTTTTCGCGTATTATGAAGTGACAAATCGTACACCATAGTTTAATGTTTAAATGTATATCTCCTACGCAAAATCCGTACAGTTCGGCAGGTATAATACCCTGCTACCCAGATACCCTGCACACACACTCTCACTTTTCTACACACACACACACACTAGGGGGTTGGCCCAGCAAACACACACTGGGGACTAGTGCAGCATGCACATATGCACATATGGTGCAACACGCACATATGGATCAGAACATTTTGCAAACTATTATGGAGGAATTGTTATGCCAAGTAACATTTAATTTTTAGGTTTGTGAAAGAAACATTGGCAGATTGGATTGAATGCGTACGAGTTGACTTGACCCCAAAGTCAATCAAAGGCTTTTTGCGTATTAAGTGACTAATCGTAGCAAATGCGTACAGTTTGGTAGGTATGCAATTAGGTAAAATTAGATAATTTCCCACAGCACACCAGACAGTGTTCCGCGGAAAAACACTGCTTTACTGTAATTACTGAATTTATTTAATACTGAAATTGATTTAACCATTCTTTCCGGAAAGAATATATTTTGGGCTTTTTCATCTCATTACCGTTACCTGGCTCTACCTCAGTCTCCTTTGGTTCCGAGTCTAGGCCTACTGTGGAAGGCTGAGGTCGAGTCTTGGCTGCATGAAATCGGCTTTGTTTTCTTAACGAAGAAAGTTTCAATATCTCTACCTCTCTTTATTTTCATGTATTTGTCGCGTTTATTTTCTTTAATCGTTTCAGTTCCCTGCTCACTGCTCAGGTCGCGCGCATTTTTTGAGCTGACAACAACTTGGAGCAGTGAAAAGCACCACAGCCAATCAGAGGCAAGGACCCACCCGAACTCTGTCTCTTATTGGTTTAGACCACGATACAATCAGGATAACCAGAGGATAACACAGAGAGATGCTGCACTTGCGAAATAAATTCATGTTTTTGCCTGAGCAACGCCAGGTGCACCAGTGCGACCGCAATTTTTTTTCAGTCGCACTTTTATTGGTCTCACTCTGGAGCCCTGTCTCTAGTGTTAAAATTGGTTAGTGTGTGTGCACACTCATATGCGTATATATTAGTTTGTGTGTGTGTGCGTGTGTAGATATTGGTTGGTGTGTGTTTGTGTGGTGGTGTATTTTGTATGAATTTTGACACAGTGGAGTGGCTGTGCTCATGGATTGATTGTGTGTGTGTATGCACGCAAGCATGAGCAAATGCCTCATGGTGTGTGTGTCTGTCTGTCTCCCATTCGGGATTGTCTTGTGTGTAAGAAAACACCCTGTAGTGTTCATACTGTAGCCTGTCTATGTGTGAGTGCAATCGCCCCATGGTGTGTGTGGGGGTGGTCTCTGGGCTGCTGGAGTGTATGTTTGGAGGCGCTGGTACTCGCTCCCATGGACGGCTGTGTTGGGGCCCATTTCCCCATACCAACCATGTTTAGTCCCAAAGTGCTTCGTCAGACCGTGGTGTGCGTGTGTGTGTGTGTGTGTGTGATGGGAGGCGCTGGTACTCACCCCCATGGGCGGCTGTGTTGGGGCCCATACCAACCTTGTTTAGTCCCACAGTGCTTCGTCAGACCCACTGAGGCCAAGAAGGCAGCAGATGAATCCAAGATGCGCTTCGCACATATCGACGGGGACCACCTCACCTTGCTCAACGTCTACCATGCCTTTAAACAGAGTAAGACACACACACTCCTTACAATCGGGCAACCTTATGCTATTGCATATGCAATGACTTCAATGGACTTTAAGATGAGGACGGACTGGTTATCAATGTTTTTGTCAATTGGAAATATGGAGACAACACACACTAGGGCTGTGTATCAATCTTACTGTCAGTTGTACTGTAAGATATGGACACACTCAGGTTGGGTAGCAAATTCTACTTTAAAGCAACACGCCACCGTACTTCAGTATTGAAATTCTTGTCTTAACTTAAACGAGTTATACATACCTGTTTTGTCTCTGTGCGTGCACGCAATCGTTCTGGTGCGCGATGCTACTTTCTTAGCATTTAACTTAACCCAGTTCTTTCAATGTACACCAAACAGCCTTGAAGTTAGAAGCCACCAAGCAAATCCGTGTTTTTCCTATTTACATGCGGATACTCAAATAGTTTACATTTACATTTATGTATTTAGCAGACGCTTTTATCCAAAGCGACTTACAAAAAGAGGATGACAATCAAGCTACATAGCAGAAACCTTAAGGAGCATAGTGCTAGGGAATAGTGCTTCAATAGCACTATTCCCTAGTTATTTAAGATGGTTGTGGTGACGCAAAATAAAACGTAGCGATTTTCTAAGCAAATGACGAGGGGAACTATGTATGGCGGAAGAACACTTGGCGCAGTAATATCCTGATAAATCTTCTCCCCCATTGACTGTATATGTTAGGAAAGACGTGGATTTATGTAAATAGGATTTATGTAAATAGGAAAGACGTGGATTTGCTTGGTGGCTTCTAACTTCAAGGCTATTTGGTGTACATTGAAAGAACTGGGTTAATCTAAATGTTAAGAAAGTAGCATCGCGCACCAGAGCGATTGCATGCACGCACAGACAAAACAGGTATGTATCAACTCAAGAACATATTTCAATACTGAAGTACGGTGGCGTGTTGCTTTAATTGGTCTATAAACTTTTGACGCATGCACACACACACAGTCATACACACAATACAACACACAGGTCACAAAATATTAATGTAGCAATGCTTACTTGATTTTATATGCACATTTTATATTAACATGTAAAATGCAAAACAATTATTGATGCAATAGTGATGTCATTGTTAACTGGCTCTTCCTTGATGTGCGCATTTCTTGCACGGGCGTGAAAATAGCGCAGGCATACGTTAACAAAAGATCGTTCCACATAATTATGAGTCTGTATTGCGTTTTGCAAATAAATAAATTGTTCAATTGTTTTTGACCCAATCCTAACTCACACTCACGCACCGCTCTTTACCTTTACCATGCCTTCATGCAGAATAAGACACATGTCTTACGCATACACACCATTCACCTTACACACACCACGCATACACAACCTACACAAAACTCACTTAACACGTTCTCCCTCACACAGAATGTGTGTGCATTTTTCACCCGGATCTGTCATCAGGAAGTGTGAAATGGCTCCATCTGGTGATCACACCAGCAACCTGCTAACAGACTTTTTTTGTTTCAGTAGTCTGCGTAGGGGTGCTGTTAAACAGATCTCTAATGTGTGCTTGTCTGTGCGTGTTTCAGATCATGAGTCTGTGCAGTGGTGCTATGATAACTTTGTAAACTACCGTTCTCTGATGTCCGCGGATAATGTGCGGCAGCAACTTTCCCGCATTATGGATCGCTTCAACCTGCCGCGCCGCAGCACAGAGTTCACCAGCAGAGACTACTACATCAACATAAGACGTGCTCTTGTCACCGGATTCTTCATGCAGGTGTGTGCGTGCGTAATGGGAAAGACTACTTTAGCAATAGTTGTGCTAGTTGTGTATCAGATTTGTTTTTGTGTGTATGTGGAGCAGACTGGTCAGTGATGGAGAATCATGTTGTACTGACAATTTAAGTTTTAGTTAATTGGTGTGTGCGTGTTTGTGCGTTTCAGGTGGCTCATCTGGAGCGGACGGGTCACTACCTGACGGTGAAGGACAACCAGGTGGTGCAGCTGCACCCATCTACTGTGCTAGATCACAAGCCAGAGTGGGTCCTCTACAACGAGTTTGTGCTCACCACCAAGAACTACATCCGCACCTGCACAGACATCAAGCCAGAGTGGTAGGCAACCCTTTTGGGGTTTGAGTTTTTGTTTGTGTGTGTTTGGGATGAGTTTGAGAATTGGTAAGCTTTTTTAATTTTGCAGATATGAGGCTTTTAAAAACATCAATTAAAAATGTTCAGTCTTAAAACTGGGCATGTGTTTGGGTAGAATGTGTGTGCTGGGCTCTAGCAATTGTTTTCGAAACAGTGACATGTAAGACTATGATTTAGTTTACCCAAAAATCTGTCATTCTACTTTCTGACTATTATAAAATGATCATTTTAGGAGCCGTTTGTAGTTACCACTGTTCACACAAGCAGCCTGGATGAATGTAAAATGTATTTATCATGAGGCTAACATGGTGTTTTGATTATTTTTACACATTTATTTAGATAAAATACTTCATATCTGAAGTTGACAATGCATTCTTGTTCATATTTTTTCTTAACTAAAACACACATCATTCTTTTCCAAACATAAAAAACAATCAGATGTGCACCGTCATAAAATTGAAATCAATTATTTGGTTTTCAATAGCTGAACACTACTTTTATAGCATACTTTGTTATATAATATATATATATATATATATATATATATATATATTAGGGGTGGTACCGTTAATGGGAGAAAAAAAAAAGAACCATTTTGTTCGCTTGTCACAGTTCGGAACGTGTGTGTGGCACGATTCGATGGTTCATGGCATGCGCAATGTAGCCTTGTGCCTGTATGGGACCTCGTGCTCATATATATAATTTTTTTTTTTGTTATGCGCGAAATTAAATAGGCTGACTTGTGGAGTGTAGGTGTTGCAGGTCACGTCACGTAGAAATGTAAAGTGGGAGAGAAATAGAAGGCTGCTCAGGAGTTGGAGGATGCGCATATGATGCCAGGTAACATAAAAATAGACAGAACTGCGACTATATGCAAGCATTGAGCAATACGCATTCTAGCTACCCTACGCTAATGGCAACACTTCCAATTTATAAGTTCATCCAAGAAGACATCCCAGTGTTTCGGTAGATGGCATATGGAGGAGCGAGTCTGTTAGGAACAACTTCTACTCTCTGCCACATTTAAAGCAAGATGCCACCGATTTTCAATATTGAAATATCCTTACCCTAACTTGGACGAGTTGATCCATACTGTCTCGTCTCCGTGCACCGAATTTTTCTGGCATGCAATGCTACTTTGTTATGATTTAGCTTAGCCTTGTAGTTCTTTATTTAAAGTCCTAACGGGGAAGAAGTTAGAAGGGACCACACACATCCACGTCTTTCTTATCCTCATTCCTAAAGTTAACTAATCTAATCGGTGAAAGCAGCGAGTACCAGCCAATTAGAGGCAGAGGAGGGTGGGTAATGGCTTCACCATCCTTGAGGAAAAAATGGGCAATCTGGTTCACTGAAAGGTGCACATCAAGGGGGATTTAGAAGTGGGTATATGCCGTATACCTCTGTATACCCTGGACTACACCACTCTGTGTGTGTGTTTGTGTGTGTGTGTGTCTAAACCTGTTAATCTGGGGTGTGTGTTTTGTTTGGCAGGTTGGTGAAGATTGCTCCCCAGTACTATGAGATGAGCAACTTCCCTCAGTGTGAAGCCAAGAGGCAGCTGGAGAGAATCATCGCCAAGCTTCAAACCAAGGAGTACTCCCAGTACTGAATACACACACACACACACACACACACACACACACCCTGCCCAACACACATGGACTGTGGTCAGATGTCACATGACGCATCTGGCAAAGGGCACCTTTGCTCTGAACTGTACATTGTCTGAATCTGTTCAACATTAGTTTGCAGGTTTTGTTTTCCATGTTTTGTTTTTTTTTTTTTGTTAAATTTTGATTATTTTTATAACTTCAGTTTGCCATCCTGCTCCGCCTCAGTGCTTTTTGTCAGGTCATAGCATCTAGTGGGTCTGTTACCATGGGAACAGGATGGCAGGGGGATCGTGGTGTGGCGTGACCTCTGCACCAGGCATAAGCACTTGTGTGGATGTCAACATTCCTTCTAGACCTCAAGACCTTTTCCTGACCTGTAACTCAGTAGCACCTCCTCATACTGGAATGGGGCTTAGATTCAATAAAAAAAACCTTCAGACTTCCACAGCCTGTGTGTGTGTGTGTGTGTGTGTGTGTGTGTCTTTAACCACTACAGTGTGTGTATCATTGCATTTAAACTATTTGTGTTTTGCCTTTCATCCACTACAGCCTGTGTGTGTGTTGTCTTTAAAGGGCACACACATAGCCTGTAATGGTTTAAACTGTGTGTGTCTTGTCTTCCAGTCACTATAGTGTGTGTGTGTGTGTGCCTGTCTCTTGCCTACCTGTGTGTTTCTCTCATCTTTTAAACTACAGCCTACGTTTGTATGTGGGGGAGTGTGGGGGGGGCTTTCAGACCTGTGTGTCTGTCCGACTTGCGGTCACACCACGTGTGTCTTATGTGTGGGTATCTGTTACACAGTAAATAGAACTATGAAAGTTTATACACATTTACCTTGGGGGATCTTAAGGCATCCTACAACTGCCTGAAAGAACCCAGGAACAGTAAGTTTGTAAATCAGTCAGCAACACAATGGATCACAGAAGGTAAGATGTGTGTTATGAATGATCAAAATCTATTTTAGATGGTTGGTAATTGTACTTTTTTTTTTTTTTTTTGTTTTTTTTAAACGATAATGCCTGGGAATGGATTAAATGGGAGAATAGTATGTGTGTGTGCTAAATATGAAAGTAGGGACATTGCTTATGTGTTCAAATGCTAGTATTTTGAATGTCAAGCTGCTTATATGGTTTTGCCAACAACTACAGAGATCTTTTACAGAAATGCAAAAGATGACAACCAACTTGCAAACACTGAGCAAGAACATTTTTTTTGTCTTGCTTAGGTCAATGCTTGGCCTTTTTTCAGGAGTTTTCCTGTTTCTTGTCCTCCTTATTAAACTGCCCTTATAGTCTATGGGCTAGGAGGGGTCCACATGCAAAAATTAAATTGCCCATAGCATCTGCATAGAGTGGTCAATATGAATATATCATCATTATGAAGCTCTTGAATCGTTTTATAATTCTAAAAGGGTTACATTTATATTTAGTGGGAAATAATCTATATAATGACCTTGTAATTGCAGCCAAATAGGAAATATTCATGAAATATGATATGGACAATGGGCATGGCAAGGAGAGATCCACATTATTCCTTCAATACTACAGTGTTATTTTCTTGTAGCCCTGCCCTCAAAGTTTAAAAGAAATAATGCTAACAAAAGATGAGCTCATTTTCACAGTACTCAGTACACAGTTTCTAAACTTGAAAAAAAGGGCAAATCAATCCACGTAAATGGCATCTTTGCTAAACCAGGTTTCTCTGTTCACAATTCACACTTGATGAAAGAATTATAAAACACAAATGTCTGCATGTTCTGTATCCCACATGCCTCGGCCCAGATCTACATTATTGATATTTACGATTTTCAAGATACTAGCCTATTGATATCGATATGTTTTGCCATTTTTCTTACAATCAACAGAATAACAGACTACAAGGGAATTGCATCACTCTTTTATTCAACATTTTAACTCAAACCTTACACTGTGTAGCCTTTTAGGTGATGAATTTTTTTTTTTTGCAAAAATATTCATTAGGAGACACTGGTGTAGCAGACACTGTGGTTAGCAATTAGCTAGCTGGTGCTTCATCTGCATCTGCACATATGTATATATATATAGTGTGTGTGTGTGTATATATATATATATATATATATATATGTATGAATAATTCAGATGCAAAAGCCTCTAAATCCACCTGACCTCTTTTCTTTTAAAAGCATTTCTTGTAAGGCTCTTGTGTTCAAGCTCAGCACCGTAATTTTACAGACAATGATGAGGTCATTTGCTGGTAAAAAAAAATTATTCTTTTCAGAAATGTAACTAGACCAATTTACTGCTATTAAACAAATGTTTTTTTTTTTTTTGTTTTGCGTCAAAAACGGCTAAATCCAAAAGGTCTTTTTTTTTTTTTTTTGCAAAAACCTCTAAATCCACTTCTTCCAGACAGACACAGGAAAGAGTGCTAAATCACCATTTGGGGTACAGAAGGTACCAGAAATGATTCTCCCCTGTAAATACAACATGGTTATGTGGGGTGGGGTGGGTTAGAGACCATCTTTCATTTTTGAAAGAATCCTACCATCCTCTACCAAGTGCAAATGAAGGCAAAATGCCTAAATATATTCACACAGTATAACCAAAATGGCACACAGACAGTACATTTATTTTAACAGAACAGACAAAACACAAGCAAAACATTCTGATAACATCATGAAAAAAGTTTATTAAAAAAAAGTAGCTTATCATAAAATTTCTTTGAGAGAACGGTGCAAAATGTTTATAATACTGGTCACCCATATAAAAAACTGAATCTGATTGAAACAGTTTAAATAATAATAATCTCTTTGAGAGAACAGTGCAAAATGTTTATAACAACGGTCACCCATATAAAAAACTGAATCTGATTAAAATTCCTAATAAAATCTGAGAGAACGGTGCAAAATTTCTTATTAATTCACAGTACTCATACTGCCCATGCCCATACATTGCACATACCATGCACATACAGTCAAATCATCCATATGAAAAACAAAATATGATAGATTCTTATGATCTCTCTGACAGAACAGTGCAAAATTTCTGATACAAATCTCATGTATCATCTACATAACTGTATATAGTAACAGTGTCTGATTTTAGATCTTTCCAGTTGGTTCAGTGGAAATTTGTTAATTTCTCAGATCACTTAATTCTTCAACTGGTTCTGTGGAAATTGGTTTATTTTAAACAGTACAATTGGAAATTAGTTTTATTAATTTTAAACATTGAGGCCAGGGCTACAAGAAAATACCACTGTATTGTACTGTACTGTACTGTACTTTAGTATTGAAGGAATAATGTGGATCTCTCCTTGCCATGCCCATTGTCCATATCATATTTGATGAATATTTCCTATTTGGCTGCAATTTTAAGGTCATTACCGGTATATGGATTATTTTACACTAAATGCATATTTTACTCTTTTATTATTATAAAACTATTCAAGAGCTTCATAATATGTTCAATGGCAAAATGGCAAAACCTATCAATAGGCTTGTATCTTGAAAATTGTAAATATCAATCATGTAGATCTGGGCCGAGGCATGTGGGATACAGATCATGCAGACATACATTTTTTTTTTTTTTTTTTGTTATAATTCTTTCATTGTGAGTTATTAGTGAACAGAGACCAAGAAACATAGTTTAGCAGAGATGCTGCTTACGTGGATTGATTTGCCCTTTTTTTATCGTTTTTTTTTTTTAGATGTTTAGAAATTGTTTACTGAGTACAGTAAAAATTAGCTCATCTTTTGTTAACATTATTTTGTTTTAAACTTTGAGGCCAGGGCTACAAGAAAATACCACTGTAGTATTGAAGGAATAATGTAGATCTCTCCTTACCATGCCCATTGTCCATATCGTATTTCATGAATATTTCCTATTTGGCTGCAATTACAAGGTCATTATATAGATTATTTCCCACTAAATAGAAATGTAACCCTTTTTTGTATTGTAAAACTATTCAAGAGCTTTATAATGATATGTTCATATTGACCACTGCTATGCTATGGGCAATTTAATTATCCCCTATGTCTTAACCCTTAGATGCACACGTGGGGTCAAAAATGACCCCAGCGCTTTTTTTTTTTTTTGCCATATTTTTGTCATTTTAAATTTGTATTGCTTAATATTCCATGTATTCCTCAAATAGGTTGTCTTAGACAAGAGTCAATTTGGATATGTATGTATTTTTTATATTTTTGTAGTTATTGTATCAGTACCCCACTTTTCCCACGCGTGGGGTCAAAAATGACCCCAGGCATTACCTATGGAATTTTAAGGGTTAAAACTAGGAATCTTTGGAGTTTTTTCAACTGTGATGATATTTATAGCTCCATGTTATAAAAGCAAACCCATTAGGTAGCTGTGGCTGCCCCAAAACAGATTGTGATGAATGAGCAGAGGAAAGCCCACATTTGACAATGGGCTGTTGGATATTGTAAGTGGAGGCAGTACTGTGGGGTGCTTCCTAACGTCCACCACCATCTCCAGAGAGTTTTTAGCTCTAGGTTGTGATGACTACACAAGAGCTCCAGCCTCTCAACTTCCTGCCAATATGAGGACTCATATTAATTCTGGATGAGCCCAATTACAGTGGGGTCACCTGCAAATTTACAGCTGGGTATTTGCACATAAGTACATGCATGTCTGTGCATACACATGCAGATACTGTACATATAAACTAGTGAGGCAATTGCTTCTCATCACATGGAATATCTTACACAGAGGAGCACACACACACATTTGTACACATGCTCACATACAAGCACGCAAACTTTCACAAAAATCCGCACTCGCGACACATACACAAACATACACACATAGTGAAGAATGAACATGTAACATTTTTCAAAATGGATTAATTTTAATTGGGGTAATTTTTGACCCCCCTCATAGGAGAGTGTATAACTGGTGGGTCATACATATTTCTTAAAATTAATGACAAAATAAACAAAAATGCAAATTGCCTCATGTCACAAACATGTTTTATGATAACATGATTTTTTTAACTTAAACTGCATGTGGACGCCTCCTAGCCCATTATTACTGATTAACAGTGAGTGAGTGGGCAGAGAGTGAGTGTTATATTGGTTGCATAACCCATTGCAGTGCGGATGAACTCTTGGTCACCTATATTCCACAGTTGGCAGAATACTTGTGATCTCGCAATGGAAGCAAAACGGTGAAATTGAAACAGCATTTTATTTCCTTTAACCACCAGCAAACAACCAAAAAAATTACAACATGAGAATTTGTGAACAGTGGAGTTTTATGGTCAGTTACTTGCAGTCTACAGAGCTACAAAGCATGGCCATTTGCAGTCCACCCATTTAACTCTACTGTATGTCCCAAACCTCATTAGGAAAACATGTACCTATCAAAGCATCTTGCCACTGGTTCTTTAGGACTGCACTGATCTCACACGTTCGAGGCCCGTATACTGCAGAGCAAGGGTGCAGGTGTAATATGTCTTGAGTGCATACGTGCCAACATGTTTGTTGGTCATATACAGCTTTATCAACAAAGCAATTGAAAGTCGAACACAATTAGCTCCAAAGTTATACTATAACAGTGGTGGTGAAATGTGTAATGTATACTGTAGGCTAATTTCTAAAGTGCTTAACAACAACTACCCTTTAATTGTGTGCAGAAATTGTAAACAAAGAATCTATCATCCTGTGTGTTTGTGTTTTGTGAGGCTGTATCTAGCGTAAAGTGTCAGGAGGCAGCCTTCTATAAAAAGAAATTGAGAGAGAGGCCTAATGGAACTAATTTCATCATCTGGCATTTATTCTCCCTCCTCTTTGTCTCTCCCTTGCTCTCTTTCTAACCCTTCCTCTTTCTTTCCCTTCCTCTGCCTGTTTCCTCCCTCCCTCTGACTCTCTCTCCCTTCACCCTTCTGTCCCTCCCTCTCTCTCCCCCCTCCATTTTTCTCCTCTGTTGTCTGTGCTACCTTTGCTTTGCTATCACGTTTCCCCCATTGGCCTCAGTGTCGCTGCTCAATAAGCTCCAGAGTAAGCAGATTTGTCCTAGAACCCCCCTCCCCCCCCGCACGCACATTTTTAAGGATCCCATTGGGATTCTGGGAGGAAGGCTGTCAGTCTCATGTATAAACATGTCATACACACAGTAGGGGAGAAAGAGGGGGAGTAAGAGACATGAAGCAAATAGTAATGTAATGTTTTTTTTCTTCTCCCGTCTCCGTTCAGCAGTAGCCAGCAGACAGTCTGTAAACCTAACCCTAGTTGTGATTGGGTGTAAGTGTAATAAATTGATTCCTTAATTTTCTTCTGGATAAAGAAAGTGTCTCTTTATAGTCTCTAGCGGGGCTTTAGAATCACATCTCTACACTACAGTCTGTGTCTACCAAGTGCTTCCATCAACTGTTTTGGGTCACTGTAGTTAGCACATCAAGGCCATAGAATATTTCCACAAACGCTGCATTGGGCATCACCTGGTGGGGTTACCGTACAACTCAGCAACTGGCCACTTATCACCTTGTACTGTTTAATCAGGTCATGATTAAGTCACCCTCCTGTGTTGGGCCATGCGTCTATTAAGTGGTTTCTTATTTTCTTTAACAGAGCTGAGCACTCCTCGCAGCATTGTCCTGCATAAACATCATTGATGAGAGTTGTCCTTGGGGTGAACATTTGCCAGGCTTGAAGCGTCTAGATATTGTTGTATTGCCAACACTGCAAATAATCCACTCTCGAACATTTTAAGGCCCACTACATTAGACTGATAGCCTTAATAGCACTTTAAATGCTGTTCTCAATTCTGCCTCTCAACTAAAAATGGCTAAATTAGTTCCATGTTTTAATAATGTTTAAGCATGTGAGTTCAAAAAGAGATACAGGATGTTTGGATGCATGTGGAGGATGACTAAACAAAAGATCCTCATTATCTATCCACTGAGTTTTCTGTAACATGTTGCCTCTGTTGCCTGGGCTTGCTGCTTTGAACTTCTCAATATCAGAAAGATCAGACCATACCTTGCCGGTTTAAACTATGGTCCCCTCACGCCTTGACTACTGCAATGCCCTTCTAACAGGACTTCCAGTCTGTGTTGTTAAACCACTCCAAATGGTCCAAAAATGGTCTTTGAGCTTCACTGGCTGCCCGCATCAAATTCAAATCATTGTACCTAGCCTACAAAGTGCTCAAAGGGTCTGCCCGTTTTTACCTATGTGCTCTCATAAAAGCTTATTCGCCCCCCCCACCCCCCACCCCACACACACACACACACACACACACACACACACACACGTACGTACACGTCAACTCCGGTCCTCAAATTACTGTTGTCTGGCAATCCCAGCACCTTGCCCAAGACGATCCAGACTCTTCCCTTATGTTGTTCCACGCTGGTGGAATGACCTAAGCACAATTAGAACAGAGGCGTCACTGTCTGCCTTCAAAAAGCTCTTGAAGATCCAGATATTCAGAGAGTAACTTCTGTCCTAGCACTAGGATAACTTTCACTGCACATAGATAGATAGATAGATAGATAGATAGATAGATACTTTATTGATCCCCAAGGGGAAATTCAAGGTCCCAGCAGCTTAGAAAAATCACACACAACATATACTACAGCGTACACAGGATGATGAGAAGCAGATCAACAAAACAACATGACTAGATCAACATTACTAAAAATAAGAATAGAATGCAAAAACTATGGGTAGAGATGTGCATGAGTGTACTGTGGTACAGTATGGGGTGTGTGTTAAGGTAGTGCAAATGAGCCAGTAGTGCAACAGTGCAAATGAGTCCAGTAGTGCAGCAGGTTAAAAGTCTATTGACTAGCAATAATTATGTGCATATATAAAAGAGGACAACAGAAAAAATAAGCATAGCACTTCAACAGTTCCAATAAAGAATATGGACAATAAGATAAAAATAAAAATAGCCTAATAATATAAAATTTCAATGTCAGTGCAGGGATAAGTCTAACAGAGTCATAAACAGGTTCATGCATCAGTCAAGTATGCAGGTCAAGTATCAGGTTACAGTTACTGTTAGTGGTCAAGTATGTAGTTACAGTACAAGGAGGGGTTGTGCATATGGGCTAATGTAGCCAGTAGGGCCCCTAGGCAGTGTGAACAATACACAGTATTGTAGAAAAAGTCCTGTAAGTGAATAGGAGGGTTCAGGTGCAGATAGACTATGCAGAGAAGTCCAACTCTCCTTTTCCTTTCAGTGAAGCATTGTAGAGTTGAATGGCCCTGGGTATAAATGACTTCCTAAGTCTGTCTGTTGTGCATGTCAGGGAGCGTAGTCTCCAGCTGATCAAGCTCTTCTGCTGTATGATAGTGCTGTGGAGTGGATGACAGTCATTGTCCAGGATGTTGTGTAGCTTTTTCAGTGTCTTTTTGTCTGATACTGAAGTGGTGCACTCCAGTTCAGCTCCCACAACAGAGCCAGCTTTCCTTACCAGCCTGTCTAGTCGCCCAGCATCCCTCTTCTTAGTGCTTCCTCCCCAGCATGTCACAGCATAGAAGAGGACGCTGGCAACAACAGACTGGTAAAATATCCAGAGGAGCTTGCTGCAGACGTTGAAGGACCGCAGCCTCATCAGGAAGTACAGCCTGCTCTGCCCCTTCTTGTAGAGTGCTTCTGTGTTGACTGACCAGTCCAGTTTATCGTCCAGGTGTATTCCCAGGTACTTGTATGTTTTCACCACCTCCACATTAACCCCCTCTATGGTGACTGGCACCAGGGCGGGCTTGGACCTCCTGAAGTCCACCACCATCTCCTTGGTCTTGGCAGTGTTGAGTTGTAGGTGGTTGAGTTTGCACCATTGCACAAAGTCCTCCACCAGGCTCCTGTACTCCTCCTCCTGCCCATTCCTGATACAAGCCACAATTGCAGTATCGTCTGAAAACTTCTGCATGTGGCATGACTCCGAGTTGTAGCAGAAGTCAGATGTGTACAGGGTGAACAGGACTGGAGAGAGCACTGTTCCCTGTGGAGCTCCGGTGCTACTGATGACCGCATCAGAGAGGCAGTCCATCAGTCTGACGAACTGTGGCCGCTCTGTCAGGTAGTCTTCAATCCAGGATACCAGGTGGGCATCCACACCCATCTGCAGGAGCTTGTCACTCAGTCTGGGGGGTTGGATGGTGTTAAAAGCACTGGAGAAGTCAAAGAACATGATTCTCACAGCACTTTTCTCCTTTTCCAAGTGAGTGTGTGTCCTGTGCAGGAGGTATGAGATGGCATCATCGACGCCCACTTTCTCCTGATAAGCAAACTGTAACGGGTCTAGTGCATGGCGCACCTGTGGCCTAAGTATCCCCAGTACCAGTCTCTCCATGGTCTTCATCAGGTGTGATGTGAGAGCGACTGGCCTGAAGTCATTAAGCTCACTTGGGTGTGGTTTCTTGAGGACAGGAATGAGACATGATGTCTTCCACAGTGCTGGGACTCTCCCTAGACGGAGACTCCAGTTGAAGATGTGCTCAAGTGGCTCTCCCAGTTCTGCAGCACAGGCTTTAAGCAGTCTTGGACACAGTCCGTCGGGCCCGGCTGCTTTCCTGGGATGGAGTTTCTTCAGCTGTCCTCTGACTTGATCTGCCGTGACGATGGGGGGGGGAGGAGCTGAGGGGGAGAGGAGTTACCATGGTCATTATCACCTTGAGGGGGATGGAGGGGGGAGAGGTGTGTCTGTGTCCTGTGGGGGATGGGTACATCTGGCGATGGTAAGTGTTGCTTTGAGAGTGAGAGGGGAGGTGTGACTTGGGCCGTTAAGCAGACGGTGTCTGGGCAGTCCACGTCCATTGAGACTTGAGCACGGCCATCAAACCTGTTGTAAAAGCAGTTTAACTTGTTTGCTTTGTCCAAGTTTCCCTCCACAGAGCAGCTGCTCTTCTTCCCCAGGCCAGTAATGGACTTCATTCCTTCCCAGACCTCCTTCATGTTGTTTTCCTGCAGTTTCTGTTCCACCTTCTTCCTGTATTCCTCCTTGGCCTCTTTCAGCCTGACTTTGAGCTCCCCCTGTACGCGCCTCAGTTCTGCCTGGTTCCCCTCTCTGAACGCCATCTTCTTCCTATTTAGAAGGGTCTTGACATTGCTGGTTATCCAAGGTTTGTTGTTTGGAAAGCAGCGCACAGTTCTTGTGGGAACAACAACGTCCATACAGAAGTTCAGGTAGTCAGTCATGCAGTGTGTGACCTCCTCCAGTTCTCCTACATTCTGTAGTACACTCCAGTCTGTGGACTCAAAGCAGTCTCTCAAAGCCTCATCCGCTTCTGGTGTCCATTTCCTGAAAGTGCGTGTGGCAAACGGTAGCCTCTGTACTTTTGGTTTGTACATTGGCTGCAGATGAATGAGGTTGTGATCTGATTTTCCTTGTGGGGGAAGGGGGGTGGCGCTGTATGCGTCCCTCACGTTTGCATACATGAGGTCTATTGTCTTGTTTTTCCTAGTCGGGCAATGAACAAACTGGTAGAAATTAGTCAGGGTAGAATCCAGTGTTATGTGGTTGAAGTCGCCAGATATCGCCATAAAAGCGTCTGTGTTTTGAGTGTGTAGCCTTGCGATTGTAGAGTGTATGATGTCACACGCTACGTCAGGAAGTGCTCGTGGCGGAACGTAAACACAGACAACAATGGCGTGTGAAAACTCTCTCGACATGTAGTACGGCCGAAGGCTAACCGCTAGTAACTCCACATCCTTACAGCATGCAGTCTCTTTAACTGTCACATGTCCAGGATTACACCATCTGTTGTTTATGTACATAACCAGTCCACATGACGATGCACTACTATCGCCTGTGTATAGCACTGTGCTATTTAAGCTTTCTTCTATGTAACTTGATTGTTATCCTCCTTTGAATAAATGTGGCTGCTAAATGCATAAATCTAAATAAATGTGAAGTGGTTACTGGAAGAATTCTACAGACAAAGTTATATGATGATTAAACAAATGGTTGTCAGTTCAGTGGATGTAAGTCTATGGGAACCATAATGTTTGGATTAAATGTAGACCCTAGAAGTTTCGTCTGGATAGTGTGACCATGGTGTCCAATGCCCAATTCAGCAAACGTTACGTGTTAATCTCCAAAGCGCGTATCCAGTAACGTGGTTTCAGCATTTGCTTGTAGCATATACGTAACTATTGAACAGAGGTGATTTCTCTAAGACTGCAAGGGAAGCTCAGCTTCCCCTAAAATGTCAAAAATTAAATGGTCAAATATGTATGGTTGTGTTAACATTTTATTGACTACAAAAGTGTTAGAATATGTTCATCTAGAAGACGAAGTATTTTTAGAATAAGCTAGGCCTACTTAACACAAACTGACTGATTGTTACCTGTTCATACATTCCCATTTTGATTGACAGGTATGTTGAAATGGTTGAGATACTGTCACTTCACTGCTCTGTGTCAGTCCCATCGTGGATTTTGCAAGCGAAGTTTGAGCAAAGACAAGCTGGCATTTTGTGTCGGTGATTACTTGTACATTTCTCACATTGTAAATAAAACACACCCTTCATATTTCCTTGTTTCAGTTTAACATTATTTCAATAATTCCTTGTTCGAGTTTGATATTTTGTTATATAGTTAAGTTGTTGGCTAGGTCGGAGTGAACTAGCTCACTAGCAATCTAGTTAGCCAGCTAGCAAGGTGCGCTGCACAATAGAGTTGGCAAGTGACCCGGAAGCCTGTAGTTTTTCTTGTTAGCATTTCACGACATCCGGTTCCTAAGTTTTTTCCCCTATGGGAAATCCAATGTTAATTTTGGAGCTCCATCTCAAATAAGGTGTGAGTAAAAAGCACGTGAGTAGACGACCTCCGCATTCGATGGAGGATGTTAAAAAAACATGCTATGGACGATGGGTTTGCAAATTTGCAGTCTAATGCCAAAATAAGATGTTAAAGCGGAAAGCCCTTTTGACTACAAGTTAGCGGCGCTTGGCCCGGACGTCATGGTAACCAGAGCTATACAAAACCGCGCTCAACGGCATGTCATCCCACAGTTTTTTAAAACAAACTTTGTGAAAGATTTGCCAATATTTGTCCGTTGTAATTGTTGTGAATTACACTGAATCATTGTAAATAAAGAACATATTGCATTTTAAATCATTTTACCGTCGTTTTTGAAAATGACGTCAAAGGTAAGAGACAACTCCATGTAGTCCTTAATTTTTCGCTGTTAGCAGAGGGATAGCAACATTCATTTATCATCGTTACAATGCGTCTAAAAAACACACCCAGACTATGTTGCTACTCGTTTTATTGATGAAATATATATGATATATGTTGTTTTGTTTTTTGAGCCATTCATTTTCCCATAGGGTTTTTTGCTTAGGAACCGGAAGTAGGAAAATGCTAACCCGCAGCATACAGAATGACGTGGTTCACTTGCCAACTCTATGGCAGACAATGAATGCTAATGCAGAATTTACATACAAATAAAATGATCCTGTGATGTAAACTGACAATGAGCTTCCCCTCTTTCAAAGACCAGCAGACGCCACTGCTTTTGAACAATTACTAGCTATAAACACAAATAGTGTTTTTTTTAATCAATTTAAAAAGTCAACAAAAACTTTTCACTTGCAGTGATTTTTTTTATCAGTATTAAGTTCTCTCTCTTCACCAGGCACCCACAATGTTCATTCCAGATGGAATATGCAATTAGCATGTGTGACATTCCTTGGTTAAGGCCACACCAATAAAATGAGTTGGTTCTTGGATTTTTTCAGGACAAATATGGAGCGAGCGAAATAAAAGTAAAAAAAAATGTTCTGAAGGTAAATTAGCACATTCACAGTTAAGACATTTACTCATGTGTTTAGGAAAAACTAAATGTGGCCTAATTTATAAACCTCACTTTCACACTTCACAGCACACTTTTTGTCATGCAGGTTTTAGGCAAAGTACGAAAATTCATAATTCTGTCATTCTATGTTATGTAAAGGTTTGACGGTTTGTCATTTATTTAAGAGTTTGTGAATCTAACTACGTCTACGCTGCTGTAGCCTACGTTCAAACTCATTTTGTCAGTTCATCACAGGGAATTAGAACTATTAGAACTAGAACTATTCACCAGATAGCAATTAGATAGTGACTAAAACTCTTCATCAACGTGCAGTCACGTGAATCTAGAAAAGAAATGATATGAGTGTGTAGGCACATGCTATTCATTTATTTATTGATTGATTTCGATGGCGAAACACTTTGAATGGGTTTTTTTTTTGCCTCTCAATCAATGAAATAATACACTCACCTCCACAGAGTTGCACAAGTAGACTGCTCTCGGCACCGTGAGTAGGCTACAACTGCGCAAAGTTCTCATCCTCTTTAATTTTAATGCACTTGTCAAATGTTTTTCTCTTCTGATGAAATATTCTAATTGCAAACACTGGCCTAGCAGGATCCCCTTCCATCGGCATCTTTCCTCATATCATGTCTCTTGTCTCGTTCTTGTTTGGTTTTCGACGTCACATGAACGCAGCATGCTGTTTTCAGTATTATAGCTATCAGCCACAGTGTTTTTTTATGTTTGTGTGAGTTCAAATTCAATTAGATTTTTATTGCATTTTTCATTTTTTTTTCAAGCGGCGAATCCGAGAACCGAGTAACTTTTTTGGTGTGGCCTAATCCAGTACAAAAAAGTGGAAATAAAAGGTATTGCAAACACTATTTACACATATCTAATGCATAAGATGTACATTATAAATAAATGAAATTAAATATAGTCTCAGACTGTTTCCATTGGAACGCTTGCCAGAGCACTGAACAGGACTAGAGCCTACCCTTCCCAGTCTAAATGTTGTATTGAAAACAACATCCTGGTGACCACATGACAGTTTAGTGGCATTTGCATTTCCGTGGAAAATAAAAGTATACTGAAAACAGGATAAGTACTGTGAACTAATGTTAGAGGACCATTTTGGCAAATAAACTATTTTTTTAAAGTTAAACTGACAGTAGCACTTTTAGCTTCATATTTACATAGGCTGAATCAGATTCGACTGTTAACATCTCACTATTTTTGTTTTTCTGTCATCTTAACACATGTAATTCCAGAAGAGATCTATGATCAATGATCTTTGCTAAGGCAGAGATGAAAGTGACACCACAATCATGTCAAATGGAGAGACTGAATTCCCTGAATTTATGTGCAAATACACTTGGCCAATAATGAGAACTCTGTAATAGAAATTCTGTAGTAATCATATAAATGTCTTACAAACACCCAGGGGATCTTCCTAAAATTTTAACCATACTGTAAGTAGTGAGAAGTGTCAGACTCCATATGACCTATTTTACATACATATTAATTGGCTTTTGGTTCTGTTTGGAAGCAAGTTTTTCAGAGAAGAGCCTTTTAAACAGACTCAAGGATAATGGTTTTCAATTGACATCTGTGGCATGCCAAAGTGTTTTGTGAATCGTTGTTTCTGCTAGGATAGTGCAGTCTCTGGTTGTGTCTACTCAAGGATTTGTGCCCCTCTCAAAATCCTTGAGTTGAGACCATCACCAGCACTTTGAAACAGATAACGGCACCCCTAGGTAATAGGTCTGTATTAGCGACAGTCCTATTCAGCTTAAACTTTAGCACACCCCAACGACATCGCAGTAGCAAATTCATTTAATTTTATTAACTGAGTCAGGTTGGTATACATTACTCTCATTTATATCACTGAAAGGTAGTTAGATACTGGGGCGTTTAAAGGAGAAGGCCGGTGTGATTTGGACCTGGACTGTACTGAAAGATGTTACCGAGGACAAACATATATCCAATGCCCACCTCCGTTCACCCCCAGCATTCCGCATTAAACCGTTTTTAGCCGAAGCTTTCATTAACCTTACACTGCTAGCTATAGGGGCACAGCTTAGTCTATGAAGATAAATCGCTTTTTTTTTTACACCATTAAAGGTGCTCTAAGCCATAGGTTTTCAAAGTGGGGGCCTTGGGGCGCTAGGGGGCCGCAGCATCTTGATGGTAAAGTGAAAAAATAATAACTAATAATAATAATAATAACAAATGGCAACAAAAACACAGTGGGCAAACCATTGTTCCAAATTAGTCCTCTCCACTTAACTGGTAGCTAGGTTCCGCGACAGTAGACACACTGGCGTTTTTTTTTTTTTTTTCATCGGGTCGGGTCGGATTTGGGTCACGGTTCGACCATTTTTTTGCGGGTCGAGCGGGGCGGTTCGGATCTATTGATGGGTCGGGTTTTTAAAAAGCCTGACCCGCGCATCACTACTCCCAATATGTGTTTCGTACCTGTGTGCTTGAAGAGTGTCATTTGATTGGATTTGTCAGTAGACGTGTGGATGTCCATCGTCTCTGCAACTCCTGAATAGAAAGTAGAAAACATTTTGTCATTTGCACACTATCTGAGAAAAAACTCCTGCGTACCATAAATGTATTGATGTCAGCAGACTGTGATTGTTGGCCAGCAGTTTCACTGTGAATTGTATGTGTTCAGAAATAATGTCAGAAATACATATTTGCACAGTGCATGGCTTGCTAAAGTCACTAGTTGGCTGGAGACTGATAAGCCTATTATACCTACAGTCTTGAGAGTGTTGCTATCAATGCCCAAATACCGTCAATTGAGTAAGTCTTTAATTTGATGATCTGTTATGTAAATTTTACAAACAGTAATGTAAGGGGAAAAAATATACACAGATGTATTTCTGTATTTCACCCGCGAAGGAGAACAAAAGACGTTTGGCCTTCCCATTTGGAATCATAGAAGCATTCGGTTTCGTGGTAAATATTACGAGGAAATGCAATTAATCTGACTCCATAAAAATTAATAGCTAATGACCATGTACAGAAAGCTTGAATTGTCATAAAATGATTATCATTTTGTTGTTCACATTAGGCCTACAAGGATTACTTAGAGACTAAACATGATAACATTCTAGTAAAAACCCTTTGCTACACAGTAATTAACCATTTCTGAACTGCTAAGATAACAACTGGTTATCACTCAATACAAGTCACGGTGTGTTCTGACTGCTTCTTCCGTGGTCACACTGGTGTGTTGACGGAAGTTGGGGGGTTTCAGCTGTGCAGTGTCTTTGCGCCTGGCAGCAGTGCTTTGCCGGTGCTTAGTCAGAATATAGTCCCAAATAAAAATCTGACTCATAAAT
The DNA here is from genome assembly GCA_017657215.1 of Limnothrissa miodon. NCBI lineage: Eukaryota > Metazoa > Chordata > Actinopteri > Clupeiformes > Clupeidae > Limnothrissa > Limnothrissa miodon. Next base: position 65,342 of record JAGFZM010002916.1, on the reverse strand, counting down.
CCCTGCGTGTTCATTTGCATCGTTATTTCTACTTGATGTGAATGTACAGTTCACGAAAAAAAATTAGCAAAAATCTTGCGTCATTTGAGTTACTTTTACAACGACGTGCTAGATGAGGGACGTAAGATTACGGCGACTATGCTAAGCTAAAGCTAAAGGAGGCGCACCAGATCAGGGAAATGGCTGAGCCTGCAAAAAAATGCTTTTTCAGACTTATCGAACTAGGGGAACAACAGGGAATGACCCAATTTCAAATTTGGGTGGAATATCACTTTAAGAGTTTGACCAAAGACATTTATAAAGTTGTAGCTCATCAATCGACTTATCGTGATTTAATTTCAAGATGGCGGTGACCGGGAAATTCTGAGAAGGTACTGTCTTTATAAACTGTCTTTTTAAAGGTCTCATTCCATCGTATTTTCATTAATTTTGTGGTGGTCTCTTGTCTAAAATAAAATAATGTCATGAGAGTTGGTTTCGACAAAAATATGCTGTGGTTGTCTTGTTTCAAGCTATTTTAGTTAGGTGAAAACGAGAGCAGGGATAGCACGAGAGGATTCTTATGAATATTAATGATATGCAAACGTATCGCTAACAGCACTGTGACGCTCCCTCTAGTGGGTCTGTCTGCAGGCAGCCTAATAATGTTTTCTTGAGGGCGGGCTAACTGCATAGCTAATGTTTAATGTGACGTAGGCTTGAATGGCTTTTCCGATTCGCTCGCTTTTCCCAGCTGTTTTCTATCACAGGCAAATACAGACTACACTAGGGGTAGGAGAGCATTTTGAAGTTGAGCATACAAGTGCAACTTGGGCTGACCTATGGTCATGTAAAAAAATCAAGTATTAAACGGTTTATTTTGGAAGGAGACCTTTTAATAAAGTTATTTATATTTCATTGTCTCGTTGTAAATGTCAGGGCTCTCAGAAGTCTACCAATAAAATGTGGAGTTTCTCTGAACCTTGTTGGTGTAAAAATAGCGATTTAGCTGGATAGACTATGCAATGCCCCCAGTGTAGCAGTGTAAGGCTAATGAAAGCTTTGGCTAAAACGGTGTAAAATGCGGAATGCTGGGGGTAACCGGAGGTCGGTATTGGATATCTGTTTGTACTCTGTAGCATCTTTCAGTACAGCCCAGGTCAAAATCACACCGGCCTTCTCCTTTAAGCATAAACCTCAATGCTAAGGTTAATTCTATAATTTACAGGGAGCCAATACAGGAACAAGAGTTGGAGAAAAATGGACAGTCTGTATGTCCTGATATTCCCATCTCTAGTTAGAACTGATAAAACTTTTGCAGGCGAAAAGTGAAACGTCTCCAAGCTAGTACACTATGAGAATGTGTTTATTGAGTGTATACAGTGTGTGTTTATGAGTTGAGAACCATGAAAAGAAAAATCCGTTTTTTTTCCTACCTAAGAGTATGTACAATAAAAGTGTGTTTGTTGAGAGATGTTTGTGTGTTCTTGTTTGTATTTGAAAATGTGTTATGTTTACAAAGATTCTGCCATTTCACCACCTGCTATGTGGACGAATGAATGTTTGTGTGTGTGCATGCGTTTGTGTACTGCTGTCTATGCTGCGTTCTGCTGACGGACACACTAATGCTTTTGATCACAGTTCTTGCAACCATATTGTTGGGTCCAGATAAGAACGACACAGCAGCAAGTCATTCTGTGAGGCTGTGAAGCATTCCGGAACATCAAGCCATTCTGTGATGCCGCAGAGCATTCTGGAACACCATGGAGCATTCCGGAACACTCCGTGCAACGCTCAGCCTACTAATAAGATCTGTGTTTTAATTATCAGTTCTCCTTGCTTAACCAATAGATTTTGAGCTTATTATGTCAGTCAATAGCATTTGTGCTCTGCACACTGGCTCTGTTTTGTGTGCTGGCCAGCTTATGCTCTCCTGTAAACACATGTACACAAAAGAACACATTCTTTTTCTCCTGTATACACACACACTTTAGTCCTTACAATCCTTGCAGCCCTGTTTTTGCAGAGATGTTTAATTGCAGGTTTATGCTCTGCATTGCTTCTACCTGTTTACTCCACTAGTTGACTTCTGTGTATCTGGCTGAGGTTGTTGTGTTTATTAGAATCGTCTGATCAGTGAAAGGATACAACAAATTTGTGAGTAGGCAAAATTACATAACTCAACACTGAAATAGGATTTTATGTTGGGCTATTGAATTTTCATCCATAATAACATTAAATCAAGACATAATCATATTAATGGAAATGTATATAGAGTTGGCAAGTCAACCACGTCATTCTGTATGCTGCGGGTTAGCATTTTCCTACTTCCGGTCCCAAAGGGAAAACCCCTATGGAAAGATGAATGGCTCAATTGACAAAACAACATATACGGCAGTATATGTTAACTTACAAGGACCTACGCATTCTTTTTTCATCAATAAAATGAGTTTTTTTTTTTGACGCACTATAACAATGATAAATGATGAAAAATTAAGAACTACATGGAGTTGTCTCTTACCTTTGACGTCATTTCAAAAAACGACGGTGAAATTATTTAAAGGTCTCCTTCCAAAATAAACTGTTTAAGACTTGATGTTTTTACATTACCATAGGTCAGCCAAGTTATACTTCTATGCTCAACATCAAAATGCTCTCCTACCCCTGTAGTCTGTATTCGCCTGTGATGGAAAACTGTCGGGATAAACGAGCGAATCGGAAGCTGTACAAATGTACGTCAATTTGAACATTAGCTATGCAGTTAACCCTCCCTCAAGAAAACGTTAGGCTGCCTGCAGACAGACCCACTAGAGGGAGCGTCACAGTGTTGTTAGCCAATCCGAGGCGATACATTTGCATATCATTAATATTCATACGACACAGCATATTTTTTGTCCACCACAAAATTAATGAAAATACGATGGAATGAGACCTTTAAAATACAATATGTTCTGTATGTACAATGATTCAATGTAATTTAAAATGATTAACACAGTCAACAATTGGAAAATCTTTCACAAAGCTTGTTTTAAAATACTGCACAATATCGACAAAAGGGATGACGTGAGGTTTAGCACGTTTTTTTATAGCTCTGGTTACCATGGTGTCTATGCTATGTTCATGTACATGACGTTCGATACAAGTGCCGCTAACAGCGTAGTCAACCGGTCTTCTTGCTTTAGCCTTGTGAACATCTTATTTATTTTGTCATTAGACACCAAATTTGCAGGTTGGCACAAACAATATCAGACTCTAACTTTTTCTGGTCCCATACCTATTAAACGCGGTTAAGAAGTTTTTTCACTGAACCAATGGCTGTCGGGCTGGTGTGCCGATAACAATGTGGGCTTCATTGATAACTTTAGTTCTTTCTGGGGAAAACCTGGACTTTTGAATCGAGACGACATTCATCCTTCAAGGGCGGGTGCTGAGCTCCTTTCTAGGAACATTGACCGGCACTTAAACTCGGCGTGTTCTTGACACACCAGAGTTGGTCCAGGTAGCAGAATTACTGTCTTAAACAGATCTCCGCCGCCTCACCGTCAACCCAGCAGGCAGTTAGGGACATTTCGCAAAACGACCAGTTAAGGGAGTAAACTGTAGCAACCTCATATTTATAAAACCAGAAACAAATAAACGTAATAGCCAGAAATCACAAAAGAAATTCGGATTACTAAATATTTGCTCGCTCTCCTCAAAGACTGCTCTAATAAATGAGCTTATTACGATAATGAAATTGACATACTTTGTCTAACCGAAATGTGGCTAAAACCGGACGAATACCTTCCACTTAATGAGGCTACTCGTCCAAGTCATTTTAAAGGTCTCATTCCATCGTATTTTCATTAATTTTGTCGTGTCTTGTCTAAAATAATGTCATCAGAGTTGGTTTTGACAAAAATATGCTCAAAGTGACGTAGGCTTCCACATCTTTTCCGATTCGCTTGTTTCCCCCGGCTGTTTTCTATCACAGGCGAATACAGACTACAGGGATAGGAGAGCATTTTGAAGTTGAGCATGCAAGTGCAACTTGGGCTGACCTATGGTAATGTAAAAAAAATCAAGTATTAAACGGTTTATTTTGGAAGAAGACCTTTAAAGGTGCTCTAAGCGATGTGACACGTTTTTAGGACTAAAACATGTGTTGTTACATACAGCAAACATCTCCTCACAATCTGCTAGCTGCCTGTCCCCTGAACACACTGTAAAAAAACACGGTCTTTGTAGACAGCCCAGGCTCCACAAACGGCAACATAACACAGTGGGCAAACCTAGCATAACAAACGAAAACGAAACATAACAGTGTTCCAGCCAATAAACGACAAGGTTCATGAGTCTTTCGGGAGGCATGGGAGGGAGAGGGAGGAGTAAGCTATAACTTATAACGCTTGAACCCTCTCTGGAGCTATCCTCAGTTTTGTTTGACAATAATTCGAACATCAACAAGAAGTGACGTGAAACAGAATCGCTTAGAGCGCCTTTAATTACCACATACCTCGACACTATGGTCGTGGCAGTGGAGTTGCCACAGTTTATAACTCTAACCTCGCTGTGGCTCCCAAATTTGAGGTCCTCAGTAAGTTTATGCGACCATTTTTGTGGTCATAAAATCGCCTAGAAATCATTTTTTTTCTGTTAGACTGGTTTGTTGTGTAGCAAACGGCGATTGAACACATCGCTGTACAGCCCTGTATAGTGATTACGGAACTTGCAACTTCTGAGGGAGTGTACACTACACTACACTAGAGTCAGACAAGCATCAGGCTTCTCAGAAAAGTCTACGGGCGTCCCATGCTATTACGCAGTTTTGTTCTGTGCCAGACTCCAGCACTAGCAGGCCCACGGCTACAGAAGGTGGAACGTCGTCCTCAAGTGATCTGCGCGAGCTTCTGGGCTCAACGCCAACCATGAAAGCTGAAGTTCTGTGGGTATTGAACACTGTGGTAAAGCACCAGTCTTATAAAAGCAACGACAACATCGCCGAACTTTTTCAAGAAATGTTTCCCGATTCTAATATCGCCAAAACATTCTCTTGCGGCAAAGATAAGACAGCGTACATTGCACGTTTTGGATTAGCCCAGTTCATTAAAAAAGATCTCGTCAAAGGTTACTGGGCCATTTAGATCATGTTTGATGAAAGCCTCGACCGAAGTTCAAAAAAGAAGCAACTGGGCCTGCACATACGGCACTGGGATGGCGAAAAAGTAATCTCAAGGTACCTGGGGTCCCAGTTTATGGGCCATGCCACAGCAAATGACTTGCTGAAAGAGGTCAAAGTAAGTAGTGTTTTATTATAATACAAGCGATTTCATTTATTTCATCTCATTCTAATGGTATTATAGTAGCCTACCAGTGATTATTGGAGTTTTACTCCTTATTTTCCAGAATATTGCTCTAAATGCTGTATGTGTGAGAGTGAATGCATACGAGGACATCTGAGTGTGCAATCTCATAGCCCTTCTGTACAGTATTATCGGTCAGTATATTAAGGTAGTCACATCTGTATTTTTAATCAACTAATTAATGTCCCTCCTTTTTATATTGCCCTACCAGCATTTGGCTCCCATAACTTAATACATACATAACCCTAGATTGCACATAAAGTATGTCCACCATAATTTGTACATATTTTGCCCATTTATATGCCTTTAACATACTTATACCCATCTTTACTTGCACTAGCTGTAAATAACTGCATTTAATCTGTAGAGTACATACTGCATTATATCTGTACATATTGCACTTCTGCTTTTCGCATTTCTGAATAGATGCAAAATTGCATTTCGTTACCCTGTATTTTTATACAGTGGTAGAACTTGGTGTAGTGGAAATTTTGTGTATTGTATATGGATATTTGATTAGTTGATTGTTTCTTTCCCTAAGGACTGTGTGGACCAGCTGGACTTCAGCAGGCTTATATCCATTTCAATGGATGGGCCAAATGTTAATTGGAGATTTTTTTTAACTTTTTCAGTCTGATTACGGTGAGTTTTATGGCGGCTCTCAGCTCATTTCTGTGGGGAGCTGTGGGCTGCACACCTTGCATAATGCCTTTAAAACAGGCTTCTCCATGTGGCACGTAGACAGGCTTCTTAAGGCCATTCATACCTTGTTACACAATGTGCCAGCGAGGAGGGAAGACTATGCCAAAACCACCAAATCTACACTGTTCCCATTGGCATTCTGTGGACATCGGTGGCTTGAAAACCTTCCTGTCGTTGAGAGAGCTTTGGAAATCTGGCCATCTATGGCATTGTACATAAATGCTTTAGAGAGCAAGGAGCTTCCACACCCTGGTACTTCAAGTTTTGATGTGATCGAAGATTCCCAGATCCCTTGACTTTACCGAAGCTCCAGTTTTTCAGGAGTGTTGCCCAGTTATTTGATCCCTCCTTCAGGAAGTATCAGACTGAGGAGCCAGTGATGCCTTTCCTTGCAAAAGACCTGGCAGAACTGATCAAGGTAATGACTTCTATCATAAGTACAATGTAATGTGTGTGGATTTTATGATGGAACTGTATTGATTGTGAGTTATGATCTAATAGAAAGAACTTTTCTTTTTGCAATTGCCTAACAGAGTCTGATGCGCCGTTTTGTGATGAGAGAGGTCCTGTAGGACATCACCACAGTCCAGATTATCAACCTTGACTTAGCTGAAAAGAAGAACTTGGTCCTGCCACACCTCGTTGACATCGGCTTGGGTGCTGAGGCAGCCCTCAGTGTACTATATTAGTAGCTTAATGTCAAAGATTGTGGTAAAACTGAAGCACATGTATACAGCATTATTGCTTACAACATGCAGATCCTTTTGCATTTCTCTGTACAGAGCAGCAAAAGTTCAGAGCTAAGAGTTCTTGAATTTAAAAAGGACTGCATGCAAGCATTGTCAAACATTGTGAAAAAGATGCAGGAGAAGAGCCCCCTTAAGTACTCCACAGTTAGACAGATGGACGGGTGCAAGGCCAAGATGAAGGGCCTTGTCCAAACATTTCTGGTCAACAGGCAGCTGGCAGGAGGAGTTTGTGCTGGTAGGAGTTCTTGAAAGGGCTGACAAAAGCTACAAGTACCATTCTCAGATGATGTTATTAAATTGTAGCGAAGCTGCCAATTTTTAGTTTGGTTTGGTTTGCAAATCATTAAATAACCACACGTACAGTCTGAACCATTGCACATAGAACAGGTACATGGCCAGTATTTGATGGAATAACAAAAGCTAGAGATCCACACTCAGATGTATTGTGAACATAGTTTGATAAAGTAATGTAAAATAAATGCTTTACTGATCAGTTCAGTGTTAATATTTTGTAACGTAATCATTCATAGGTCTAATAGTTTGATCACGCCAGCGTTTTCTTTTTTTTCTCCCGTGTGAATAAGTGTGTGTGTGTGATGTGTTGGAGAAGGAATAACAAAACGTGAGTCAAAAGTTTACGACTCTTTAAATGAGCAGTTCTATATTGAGCAGTGAAACAGTTTAAGGTTGCATTCTTAAACTGTCAACATTGCGGCTTCATTCACAAACAACAGTAACAGTCAAAAAAACCAAACTGCGAGCTCCTCGCTACCAGAAACGGTAAACAAAACCAAAAAACAAGAAATCACAATTTGCCAGCGTTTGGCACAGACAGCAAAAAAGTTTGTTGCCACCTTCTTAGTTCAACAACTCAAGAGTAACGTCACGACCAAACTTTGCAATAAGCCCAAAAGTTCATAAACACAAAAAGGTACGGCCTGCGGTATGTCAGTCAATATGGCCACAACGTCAATGAAGATCAAACCCAGACGTAGCGTTTAAAAAAGAGAAAAATAAATAAAAACACAAAAAAGAAAAGAAACCCACTGAGGTTCGTGGCGTACGAGACCCAGGGAGCAAAGTTAGTTAGCTAGTAGGCCTAACTCAGGGAAAGAAATGGAAGAGACTGAGTGAGATTTGAGAGTTATAGAGAAATTGGAGTAGGTGAATTGGTGTGTGGTAGGAGTGTGTTGTGTCTGCGTTTAGTGTGAGACGAGTGACTTTTTGGAGAGCAGGGAGATTGGCTTTTCTAGGTTCTAGACGCTAGGCTTAAACGACAAGACAAAGGGAGAGACAAAGGGCCAATCCCATTTCTAATTTCTGCCCCTACCCCTTCCGCCACCCCCTTCCCCCTGCCCCTTGAAGCAGAGCAACAAGGGGTAGGGTTTGAAAGTTAAACCCACGAATTGGGACACCCCTTCAACAATCGCATACATCATCAGTACTCCGGCAGCTATTACGTTGGCAACGCTTTTTTAGCACGGACGCTCGCAATTCGTTCACAACTCAATGCTCCAACCGATCCCTCAAGTCACAAATAACGTTGCACTACTCATTGTATTAGTGTTTTTTTTTGTGTGCTTTTTATGGAGAAAAGGACCATTACACATTGGAACAACGTTAAACTTAAGACAATACAACGGTTATCAAACATTTTAAACCATCAATAATGGAGAAAATACTAACATTTCTGAACATGGAGATTCGCAAGGCATTTTGGGAAATTTCTCATACCCCTCCGTTCGGAGTGTGCCTCTGAAAAATCTCCGTTTAGAGGGGTATATAGTCCTACCACTTACCCCTACCCCTCTGTCTTAACTGAAATTGGTACACCCCTACCCCTACACGTGAACGCGCAAAACGGAGGGGTAGGGGAAAGGGGTAGAGCGAAGGGGTGAAATGAGATTGGGCCAAAGTCTTCAAACCAGTCAAGTCCAGCGCTGTCTGAATTCCTCTTTCGTGGGTTAGAGATCCATCCATTTAGAAAGGCACTTATAATCCACAACAGTAGTCGCTTGCTCCAGTGTAATCCAATTTAAGGTTTCCAGAGATAAATACGGCACCGTGAATCAACTATTTACTTTTAGTTACGTTTGTAAAGAAAGAAACGTCTCCTTTTGCTCAGGAACTCCACCGCTTTTGACAACTCACGTCTACACACTCTACAGGCCTTACCGGGCTGCACACACACTCTCACTCACTTGCGGTGCATTCAATAAAATTATTCCGCTTCCGCATGCGCCCATCACCGCGATAGGGCCGAGAGCGGCGTTAATTGATGCAGGCCTTGCCTCTAGGAAGTGCGTGGCAAGAGATGAACTATAGTGTTATGTATTTCCAAAATGTTGAGTCTAGTAACAACACAGCACCAACAGTAGCAACAACCACCCCCGCCCCACAAAACTGTAGGGAAAGCAGAGATTGTGTTGACTATATGTAAGTTAAATTTAGCCATTCTTATACAGTGGAAAGTGACTCATTAACATTCCTGTACTGTTTTATACTTATTCTGTTACAGGGGACACCATTCTCCAACAGTTTGATGCTGCATTGTCCGTGGAGTGTAGGCATGAGGAGTTCATCGCCTTCCAGCCAATGCAAAAGAGGCTAGAAATATTCCTTAATGGCTTCATCAGCAAGGCATACCCAGAGCTTTGGGTGTTTTGCCAGAAGCTATTACTGTTCTCTCATGGTCAGGCCTCTGTTGAGTGAGGCTTCTCTGAGAATAAAGAGATTGAAACAGAAAATATGCAAGAAGACACTTTAGTCGCACACAGGGTAATATGTGACTATGTTACAATACATGGTGGGGTGTCCAGGGTTCCACTTACCAATGAGCTCCTGAAATCTGTCGTGGCGGCCAGGTCAAGGTACAGATTATATTTGGAAGAACAGAGAAAGAGGATGGAGGCAGATGCACAAGGAGAGAAAAGGGAAGGCGCAGAAGACCACCTCAAGCACCTTAAAGCCAAAAGGGACAGTCTACAGAAAGTCGTTGAAAGCCTGAGCAAAGATGCAGACGCCATGGCTGAGGAGGCGGAGGCCAGGGCTGGGACCAAAATGGCAGAGCTCATCTCCAAATCAAATGCCATGAGGAGGGCAGCTAAAGACAAACTATCTCAGCTACAGGATCTGGAGACTGAAATTGCTGCCAAAGGAGAAAAGCTAAGACGCATGTGACACTCACACAATGAATCTCTCTTTCTCTCTGTCTCTCTCTCTCTCACTCTCTAGTGGGACTGAAATTGATGCCATATGAGAGATGCATATAGTGGCACACATGTACACACACACTATCTCTCTCTCTCTCTGAATACACAAAATATAAATGTTTGATTTGTTTGAATGTTTGGTTAAACGGGATTGTTAATCAGTGTCGGAGCTTGAAATTGCTGATAAAGGAGCTAAGACATGTAGTGGCACACATGTGTACACACACACACACAATCTGTCTCTCTCTCTCTCTCTCTCAACATTTGATGTTTGATTCAACAGGGGAAGTGGCAATAAATTTAATTTTGAGTGTAATTTCAGGGCTGATTTTTCTTACTTTTTAGTACTTTGTGAAGGTCTAAAATTTAACCCAAGATGGTCTAAGAAAAGGTCTTAAAAAGTCTAAAATTTAACTTGCTAAAACCTGCAGAAACCCTGTTACATATTATGTTAAGATTCTAGGGATTTACAGTTGCAGTATTGAATTATCTTTTACCTTGTCTTTCTCTGCCAATAGTGAGTGGATTTCTGTAGGCATTTGTCCCATCTCCACTTCAACACTTAGGTATGTTGGTCTCTGGAACCAAATTACCTTAAGTTGAACCTTTTCTTAGAGTACCACTAGTTAACAAAAAATTGGTAATAACACATGTTATTTCATTGCCAGTCTTGTGGATGTACAGTGTGGTGTGGATTTGTTGTATATCTGTGTATTCACATGCTATCATGCAAACTAGGGTCTACAGGCCCTGATAGATGCAGTCCCTCAAGCTCATGGTCATACAAAATATTAAATATGGCTCTAATGGCACCACAACTTCATTCACCAATGTTATGAAGCATACTTTTGTATTTGAAGTAAATTATTTGATTTTCACACTACTTTCTATGGAAGACAAAACTTCCATAGAAAGTAGTTCTGTGTTCTAAAATGATATTTCTGCAGTGAACCAAATTTACTTTTGTAAATTAAACCTCATTTGGGAAGGTTTCAGAACTTGTCAGGGACTATAGCTTATGTGTAATGAAACCTACTTATGTGTAATGAAACCATTTTGACCATCCCAAATTATTTTTCACAGACGTACTTTACAACATAGGTCCTTTAACCTGAAATGATCCTCACAGACCACGTAGCCTCCTTTTTCTGCCACTTTTCTCTCCTGTGGTGTTTTGCAATGTGAATTAAAAAAAAATCTTAGAATATACGGCTTATCTTTTCATGCTTTGTGACAGATCATAATCAGTCATTTCTATTCTGTGCATGCCAATACTAAATAAAGCTGATATTGTTGTAATAATGAACATACTTCATACCACCATACATACTCCTTGCCTTTATAGTGTTGTGTATATTTGGTTTATCTGCAGCTTCAACATAAAGAATATTTTAAATGGTCTTGGTCATAAAGGCTTAACCGATTTTGACTGTTATCAATGGCGTCCTATCGCTCGCAAGCTAACCAACATTTTGGGCACACCCCTATTAAACAGAACAGCCAATGCAATGACTTACCTTTTATCATCTTTTGGCAGGGCGAAAAATGAACGCCCATTCCCAACTCTGTTGTCACAGCCATAAAAAGTGCACAAAGTGGCATTTTTTTTATTATTGTTATTAATCGCTGTTCAATTGCTGGTGTAAAATGTCTAGCTTTCTATCGCTATCTTTAAGGTTCCAATTGCGCCAATTTTTTTGCGCAAAACATGACATTGTATTAATAGTGGCACCCGTTTTGATATTACAACACTTGCAAAAGTATGGTGTGCTTTTTATTATATTATGTGTTTTTCATTGTGTTATGCATTTTATTTCTAACAATGCTTATGCTTATAGATGACTAAATGTGCTTTATTCTACCTGTTAGCGAAAGCTAACGTTTAAAGCTAACTCACTGATATATTCCAAAGGGTAATTAAGACAAAACCTTTGCTGATGCATCGCCTTTATTTATCAAAACAGAAATCATTTTAAAGCTTATAGTCGATACTGAATCAGATGCAGGCAAGGTTAAAGTTACGTTGTTGATCTCTGGCATCCAATGTCCAAATGTTTGACATGATCTGGGATAGCTGACAATATGCGATGACGTGCTGGCAGCATCGTGTTGTTTTGCCGTAAATTAAGGCGGTTTCGTGGAGGTAGCGCATGTGCAGTGCCTTATAACCTGTAAGAAAAAAAAGCTTTTAAACCTTTATTTTACATAACACCACCAAACCCTTTCAGCGATTTAACTCAGATTTTTATCGTGATTTCAACCATGTACTTTTTATGTTCCATAAACCTCGCAAAGTGGAGATACAGCTCTCTCCCCATTCATTTAGATAGGACACTGGTCTTGTTATTCTCAAATAGCTGCCCGAAGGCGTCACCAAGATGGCTGCCGAGTGAAGGGACTTGCCTAGTAGGACTTTGGTATGGGAGCGTACCTATGTTCCCTGGGTCCTATGTTCCCCGCTTTGTATGGGGCGGGGAACATAGGACCCGGGGAACATAGGTACCTTTTTTTTTTTTTTTTTTTTTTAAAAAGGGTCCTATGTTCCCCAGTTTTACAATAAAATCACAAAGCCTGCCGTTTGTAACTTCTAATTTTTCCTTATACCTCACCATGCTTTGAGCAAATACAGCTATTAAAAAATCTCTTGTCTGAGGGCTGTGTATGTGCGTGTGCGAAAGTTGTGCTGCTAACAAAAACCTCTCCCGCTCTTGAAGCTGGTCCGGGCGAATATATGCTTTTGTTTAGGCTACTTGCATATTTTGGTGTCAGTTTACTTATTTATTTGTTTGTTTATTTCTATTATATCTATTCCTTCATACAGACCATGGAGGTATTATAAAACCTGGAGAAAGTGACCAAGTCCCGCCCCCATTCATTTCAATGAGAAATGCTAGGCTAGGGAATTCAGCCAAAATGGAACAATTTTTTCATCATTTAAAATGGAGTTTTGTGAAGCCTATTTCCGGTACCATTTTACTTGGCCAATTATATAATACATTACTGATTGACGTAAGGTTGAGCAGTGCGCTGTATGGATGACAGGAATTGGCCGTTTACACAGTACTGTGGATGTTACACATTGGATGTTTACTTCGTTTTTGAACGCGCATTGTTTTCTTGTCCTGCCTTTAGCAGCAGTCCCATGAACTTAATGCCCACCCCAAATGTGTATGTTATTATGATTGATTGGCTTAATTTACCTTTTCTGGTGCCGTTTGCAAAGTTTCTACAAGAACATGCATGGTGAGAGCGCATATTATGTGTGGTTTGTTTTTAACGCGCTGTTCGACTTGAACTTCAGTCTCTGGGTCTAAATCCAATGGGCGTCTCTTGATAGGCGTCTACTATGAATAAGTTATTATCAACATGCACACGCGATGGAGCTTGTGCCAAACTCTAAACTCGTGCATGAGCTGAGTTTTGGTCACCCGCCAATCAGCATTTGGAAAATGGTACCGGATTCGATATAATTTATGGAAAATGGCATGGAAGTGGAAGAGGAAGTGGCATGCTAATTGGCTGAAGCTAACCACACAAATCCAGACCCCCTCAATGTTCAGGAACCTTGAATTTCCCCTTGGGGATCAATAAAGTATCTATCTATCTATCTATCTAGGAACAGTCCGACATCAGAGCAAACTGTCTACTTTTATAGTTTCATATTGAGCTATTGACCGGTCACCGGACAAATGAAATCTTAATCTATGGTGTGTTATGTTATACAGATTGCTCCAAACAGATTGCTTCAACAAAACAGAAGGGGGATGTTTTTTTAATCATGAAAAAATAAGCAAACAATTCTTTTTTTATTAGGTTAATGGTATACCTTGATTCCAAACAGTCGAACAATCAATTTTCTGTGTCGGCCATGATGCAATGATTACTTCAGCACCATGGATAACTACCGATCACGCAAACAGATTTAGCCTAATGCGAGCGGTCTGTTTAACAGACAATAATACCCCATAGATTAAGATTTCACTTGTCCGGTCAATAGCTCAGTAAGAAAATATAACACTACGTAAAGAGTTTGCTCTAATTTCGGACTTCATGTGGCCTTTGCAGTGCTGTTTCGTGAACATTGAGACTTCCAACAGTTCGGGTCAGGTTGAAAGTTAGAGCCAACAACTGCCAACAAAAAACTGTCACAACCTGCCTGTCATTCCATTTCATGTGCTTTTGTGCATTTGCCCCATGCTAGTTTTGTGAATAGTGAAACTATATTTCTACAAAAGTCCTTTGACCCAGAAATGTAAGTGAAGAGTGACAGCGCATTCATGAAATACGGCATATCTCAAATGGAACATTTAAAAAAAAAAGGGTCCTATGTTCCCCAGTCCTATACAAAGAGGGGAACATAGGACCCGGGGAACATAGGGATGACCCCTTTGGTATTACCGTTAGCATCATTTACATTGTTAGCATCATTAGCATTGTTAGCTTCGTTAACATTTTTAGTATACACGTTAATTAACATCAGTTACTGAGTAAGCCACTGTAAGCATAATTAGCATTATTAGTATTGTTAGCATTATTAGCATATATGTTAAATATGCTAAATAACATCAGCGAAGTCCGCTGAGCACTACTGTTAGCATCATTAACATTGTTAGCATCATTAGCATTGTTAGTATTATAAAAATGGGTGTCGCTGTGATGCAGTGGCAAGGCCACCCCGCAGTTTCTGTCAAGAAAATACAATCTAGTTTCATGTTGAAATTGTTAAAATGTTATTGAATTAGATGGTAATTGTTTCAGTTATAAAAGGTATACTAGATAAACATTTTAATATATTAATTACTTAACAAAATGGTTTGTTGGAGCATGGTTTGTTATTTACATTCAGGGTTAATATTACCACAAGTCAAGCCCATACTAGGTCTTGAACCTTGGTCACGAGTCTGAGAGGCTAGCCAAACAACAAAATTAGTCAGAAAAACATTAACAGTAATAGAAAATAAAGCAGAAAATAACAATATGCCGTTGCTCTAGTAGGAATAAGGCCCTTGGTGTTTACTGAGCATATATCCAATATAAAAATCCCACAGTCAAGCCACTGGTTGTTAAATGTTCTGACTGGACTGTAGTAGCAGCCTGACATTATGATAGTATGAGAAAAATAAGTTTAAAAATGTTATATATAAAAGATAATGTATAGATTAATTGAGTGATGTGTTAAACACACAACACCCACCCCTAATCACCTCCCGAGCAAAAGGACAGAAGTTCAGAAGAAAATTAGACATGAGCCTACACCACAGAAGCATCTTTGTGCAGAGCACCGGAGTTCCTGGGCCTGGTAGGCCTGCTCAGTAACCCATCTCATGTTAATTGGTGATGAGGATGTGGCTGTCAATGAGGTTGTAATTGCTGATGAGGCTGTCAATGAGGTTGTATTGAGAATGCGCTGTTGATGAGTTCGTCGCTGGTGCTGAGGTTGTATTGGAAATGAGGATGTAGCTGGAGATTAGGTTGAAGCTGGTGTTGAGGTTGTATTGGAGATAAGGATGTAGCTGGTGCTAAGGTTGGAATTGCTGATGAGGATGTAGCTGTTGATGAGGTTGTACAGTAATTGCTGATGAGGCTGTCAATGAGATTGCAGCTGGTGATGTGGTTGTAGCTGTCAATGAGGTTGCATTGGAAATGCACTGGTGATGAGTTCATAGCTTGTGCTGAGTTTATAGCTAGTGCTGAGGTTGTATTGGAAATGAGGATGAAGCTGGTGATGAGGTTGTATAGGAGATGAGGATGTGGCTGGTGATGAGGTTGTATTGAAGATGATGTAACTGGTGATGAAGTTGTATAGAAGATAAGGATGTAGCTGGTGCAGACTCCAGTCTTTTCTGCTTTAGTTAATGTAATTGGTAATTTTGGAATTTAGTCTGATGTCATCACTGTAGCTTTGACTACAGAAGGGGAAACACAACACATTCACATGTGCCTATTTTTGTTGAGTTTGAAAGTTAAAGCTGTGCTCTCACCTGCGTATGCAAATCTAGAAAACAGAGCAAACCTGATTTTTTTTTTTTTCCGCAGTACTCCTGGAGTCCGGCTTGGATTTCTGTACACCATCAGCCCTTTTGAATCTGTTTTAGATGACGGTTTGGGTTAGATTATAAAAAAGACTATGATGCCTAGGGTTGAGGTTAGCCACGGATTATAAACACGGCTATGCCTAGAGTTGACATTATCCAGGGGTAAAAAGAAGATGATGAGGGTTTGAATAAAACGGAATAAACAGAATAGCCCTGAATAAAAAAGGAGAATAAAAATAGCTGCATCATGATAAAAACATGAGTATGACGGTTAGCCCTGAATAAAAACAGAAGTATGAAGTTTAGCCCTGGATAAAAACAGTACAAGGGTCAGCCCTGGATAAAAGCCTACTGAGAGAACATATTATATCATTAGACATGAGACAACAGTGATAGAGAGCAATACATTCCCCTGTCACAGCTGTGTGTGTGAAGGATAATGCTCATTTTAATATAAATGAGCTTTTAATAAAGCACACGGTGTCCCGCTGTGGCCTAAGCATGGGAGCAGATATGTTAATGTGTGTAAGCAACCCAACCTTTGTCATGTGTCACAAGAGGATCCCAATGCTGCAGTGTGTATGTGAAACTCATAAATTAAGTCATTAGACATTATGTATTATAATTCAGTGTCTTGCAGTATTAGAATATTCTGTTGTCCTTAAACCAGGTATTGGTCTATTTGGCACAGTACAGCTGGAGGAAGGACATCCGCAGTTCTTTCCTGGTTGCTCCTTTTCAGTCAGTTGACTGGTAGATGACTTCAGAGTTGACAATACTCTGACAATCTGACAATGACAAGAAACTCCAAGACTTAAAGCAACATAGACATCTATTTTTTATTTCAGCCTCTGGGATCTTGGGAGTCTAAATAAAGTGATATAGTATTATAAACAGAACAAAGGATTTTGAGGCAATCAAATATTGGTACTTCTGGCAGTGTGGGCAAGCCAGTGCCAAGTACTTATGGGTGAACAAAATTACCATCTCCATAAATTAAAATGGAGAATGAAGCGCTCTAAAATAAAGAATGTTGAATATATTGATATTTTAATTCTGGATGTACATTGTGTTGATTGTGTTGAAGGAATAGAGAGAGAGAGAGTGCTGGTACTGTACACAGTCCTTGCTTTAGATTAGGGGGCTGCAAACTATACTACAACTCGGTAAGAAAGGGCTTTCAAGGGATTTTGTTATTATTGTTTTATGTTTATTAAGCATTCACAGTATAACTAACATACAAGCAGTCAGTGGCGCCCCCAGGGGTGGCTACAGCCACCAAAAAATTATCCTTAGCCAACCCTAAGAAAATTTTCATTATGCATATTTGTAAATCGGTAATGTAGGCTAGATTTTTCAAAATCAACAATAGTTCATGATGTGAAACATTTTTTGGAACCAGACGAGATACAGCGGCGCTTCTCTTGCCATCCTCGTAGCTTCCCCCTCCCCTCCCCCTCAATTTCTCACTGCTCAGTGCTGCTCACATTTTGAGCAATACATTAAATATTAGCATGTACAGCAATAGTGATGCTTCCCAAAAGATAACTATCGGTATTTTTTTGTCACACAGTGGCGAATTTTCAGTAGTAATATACATGCATATGTCCACTTGTATTGCATATGCCACTCAAAATAACATTGTTCATTACGTTATTATTGAATTCATGCTAGCTTTGCTGAGCGATAATGTTACCATAGCTAACTAATGATGAATGGCTATGTGAATCTGCAGAAGGTATGAAACCAAAATGTCAAGACATCTCAACATTTTCCGAAAAGAAAAATGCCATTACAGGACAAATACAGACATGGGAGAAGGATATAATAACCTGACTGATGAATTGGAAGAGGTCGAGCTGTCTGATTTGATCTGTATCCGAAGCTTGAAAGAGGTGTTTGTTTTGAACTAGGATGGAATGCACTTTGCTCCAAATGAGAAACTCAATGCATACCATTATTATCCTAAAAACACAAAACGAGCTAAAACGTTTCCTCTATTTCTAACGTGACCTAACGTTAGTGTTTCTGACAGCCAGCCGAAGCGAGGGCTTACCTTGCTGTTTATAGCCTATATACATAATGTTCTTGTTATTTAAAAGCAATGCACAATTTAACTACTTTCTGATTTCAATCTTAATTTTTCTGCAGTTCTTTATATTTTATTGACCTTCATATCAAGGGTTGAGTGTATGTGAGTGTACATTACTAATATAGGATTATTGTTTTAGTTTAGATTTTAGGTTTTAGTTTTAGTGTAGATTTTTGAAATGGGTACATCCCAAACAGCTGTGCACTTTTTTTTGTCTTTACAAAAGACTCCTGATTGATTTATTGATCTTGAGTTGTGTAAATAAATTATATGGGTAGAGATTTATCAGAATCATTAAATTAGCATTAATTATATTATGGACTTTAGTTTGGTATGCAACCCTAAAAATTGCGGTCGCACTGGTGCACCTGATGTTGCTCAGGTGAAAACATAAATTTATTTCGCAAGTGCAGCATCTCTCAGTTATCCTCTGGTTATCCTGATTGTATCATGGTCTAAACCAATAAGAGACAGAGTTTGGGTGGGTCCTTGCCTCTGATTGGCTGTGGTGCTTTTCACTGCTCCAAGTTGTTGTCAGCTCAGAAAATGCGCGCAACCTGGGCAGTGAGCAGAGAACTGGACACGATTAAAGAAAATAAATGTGAAAAATACGTGAAAATAAAGAGAGGTAGAGATATTGATAAAACAAAGCAGATTCCTAGCCCTACTGTCACTCCATACAGCCAAGACTCGACCTCAGCCTTCCACAGTAGGCCTAGACTCGGAACCAAAGGAGACTGAGGTAGAGACTGAGGTAATGAAATCAAAAAGCCCAAAACACATTCTTTCCGGAAAGAATGGTTAAATTAATTTCCCTGGCTAAGGTGCAGTAAAGAACATAAGTCAATGCACTATATATACTGTCGGGAGTGTGGGCAGACTATGGGCAGGAAAAGTGCATTCGTTGAAGGGTCGACAATGTTTCGTTATATATGAAAGGAGCAGGGGCAGTGTGCTCATTAGGGCGATATGGGCGACGCACTGCCAAACGGGAAAAGGAGGGATTTTTTTTCTAACCAGTTCTATCAGTTCTAAAGCTAGACGTTTGATCTGCCACTAAATGTCCAATCAGGCTTGAGTTGTGCTTCGAATGGTCCCGCCCCTTTTGGGGCGATTTTAGTCAGGTTGAAAATCGCCCCAGAGGTCTCTCATAGAGTTTCATGTAAAATCTTTTTTTTTTTTTTTAAATATCATATCTTTCAATACAATCTCTATGGGTTCCGGGAGGGCTTGCACTTACGTGCCTTCGTCATACGTAATTAATAAAAGAACGCGTAGCAGCATTCTACTGTCAAGTTGGCTAGTGTTCAGTGCAACAACTAAATTGTGTCCTGGAAAGAAGTTTCTTTTAGTTGCCGAACGAACCACGAAAAATTGGCAACAAAAGAATTAGGACCTCCCAGAGCAAATTTAAAAATTAAACAAGTCTCTACTGAGGGGGGGAAGACCTACACCCGAGGATTTTCGAAAACTTGGTAAGGTTATTAACGAAAAACCGGGTTAGCAGGCTTCAAAGTCAATGCAGTCTACCCACACATACTCTTTCACCCTGAAGGCAGCACGGCAGACAGCAGTGCTTGGACATCAACTGGTGTAACAGACATGCACCATCTCTCAGAAAAGATAAAGGAACATGAGCTGTCAAAGACCCACATGGATAGCTGTTTGAGATTGTCTGCTTTGGGGAGTCAACATTGCTGCTCAGCTAAATGAGGGTTACAGGCTAGGTATCCACCGCCACAACCTCAACCTCAACCGGCTAATCCAGTGTGTGAAGTTTTGCGGAGTGTTTGAGCTAGCTTTGCGAGGCAAAGATGAAACGGAGGGCTCCACCAACCCTGGTATTTTTTCTGGGACTGGTCAACTTTGTGGCAGAGTTAGACGAGGTGTTCAATGAGCATCTTACTATGCTCGTAAGAGGTCTGCGACACCATCCTGGCTAACACCAAAGCAAGGTTCTCTTTCACTGGCTACCTTGTGAGTGCTACCTTACTGCAAGCAGATATATTTGAAAGGTACTGCTTTTCATTTCCTGATGAGGCACTGAATGCCACTGTGAAGTCATACCCCATGCTGAACAAGGCAATATGGTTGTTCATTTTACAAATCTATACAAATGGCCAGAATATGGTTCATTTTTTCCCAAATATACAAATGACCAGAAGATGGTTGTTCATATTTACAAAACCATACAAATAGCTGTGTTAACCTCTCTAGAATTATTTTCAAATGCTGTTTTCAGACAGAATGTCTACCACTGTCTATTTTCATTTATAGAATATGGAAGTCTATACAAATTGCTTATTACCAATAACTTGAATCAATGTTTTCAGTAGCCTCTATCAAAAGCTCCTGCTCACTTGTTGTGAATTATGCTCTGGTGCACAAACCATGTGTACTGTATATCAGAATTCTTTAGTTAAACTTAGCAGCACCTCATCATTCTGGTTTGGTCTTCAATGTGTAAAGCCAAGATGCACAGACCACACTAGGTCAAGCCTTGTTCATTCACTTTACTTTGCTTTTATTAAGTAGCACTTTGGTGATATCCTACATTCCAGAAAATGAAGTTCTAAACATCCACTTCTCTCAACAAATTGTCTACTTGTTATTGCCATGCTGCTACTATTTAGTGTTTAAAGTGTGCACTTCCCTTTACTTTAAAAGATTGTTAGGCTGTACTACCTTTGAAATGTTGTAAAGGTGGTAAAATGTCTTGCTTGATCCTGCAATCTGCACAAATACCAAGATGCTGTATTTATAGCTGATTACATATTTGTTTCTGGAAATGCAGGTTGTTTATGCACATGTTGTTCATGTTGTGGGATGTGATGTGAAACATCCTTGGTTATTTGTATTTTTATCCCCACACAACATTGAATTAATGTAGCCTAAGTAATGAGTAAGTGGAATAATTCATTCTGGAGCCATGTCATTTTTGCTTATGAATGCTCCTGGATGCTAATTTCTTTCGCTTTTTACCTGTAACTTATGTAGCTAGAGGGAAAGCTTTCTGTTGTGTGTTGCCATCTAGTGGACATGAGGTATCACTGTATGAGTTAATCATCTACCTAGCAACAAATTAATATAGTCTTGTTTGATGTACCCATTGAATGGGTCACCTTAGTTATTATCAGAAAAATTGCCCCCCCTGAGAATTTTTTCAGAAGCCACCACTGGAAAGGAGGGATAAAAAGGTGACCTTTTGGCGTTAAAGGCAATGTAATAAATAATGTGGGTGCACCTAAATTTTGTGCTGGTGCACCTAAAAAAAAAGTTAGGCGCACCAGTGCAACCAACACAAAAAGTTAGTCTGGAGCCCTGTACCGACTCCAAACAGCTGACTAATTGTCCGGTATTCACTAGTGGTAGCGAGTTTTCATATTGTGATTGCTGATTCTAGAAGACTAACGTTACGTGGCTACTTTTCCAGTCGGCTACTTTTTCCTCAGCGAGTCAGAGACGTTAGTTGAAGCTGTCAAACAGAGCACCGCACACTAGTACACCTGTATACGAGAGGTTGACACAGCGAGATAGAAGCAGACAGACAAGGTATGTGCGAAGAGGTGCTTAAATGCAAAGAGGTGCTTAAATGAGTGGCTGTCAGTTGAATTCCATTGTGCATTTGGCCAGTTCAGTTTCCATTTCCATACATGAGCCAGCTAGCATACCTCAGGTAGCTATGAATGAAATGCAGGCCCGGCTCTAACAGATTTGGAGCCCTAGGCAAGATATTAGGTGGTGCCCCCTTGCATTGCAGTAAAATCGGCTGCTACATTCTCACAAGAAACTAAATAGCTTTGTCTTAAGACATTTGTTTATTTAAATAAACCAATATAACACATTCAAAACCCACTGCTGGATTGTGCCACTGAGGTTTAGGTGACAGGAGGATTTGCAGGGGTGGGTGTGAGTAACCTCTGTAGTTTAATATATAACGTTAGTAATAATGTGACCATACATTGTGGACTTTTTTTTTGGACCATAGACACACCGAATGCATCACATTATTGCAAAGCAACTGATCTTCCATGTACAGCCTAAATAAGGGGGTGGGCAAACTTTTTGACCCGTGTGCCACATATTATAAAATTTGAAAAAGGGGCCATGCCAGGAACATATGGATGTAGTGTTTGTGTGAAGCCATTTTATTTCAGTTTTGGTCTTAAACAGGTAGCCTAGTAAAGCATGGACATGCAAGGCGTATTTATTATTATTTATGCATTTATTAACTGTCGTTTGCGGACATTGAGGGGAAAATGCTAAACAATTTTTAATCATATTACAAACCGGATTCCAAAAAAGTTGGGACACTATACAAATCGTGAATAAAAACTGAATGCAATGATGTGGAGGTGCCAACTTCTAATATTTTATTCAGAATAGAACATAAATCACGGAACAAAAGTTTAAACTAAGAAAATGTATCATTTTAAGGGAAAAGTTAACTGGGCCAGACGTGGGCCAAATTTTCCATTGCATTTGGCGCAGATCTGGTAAACGGGTCTGGAACGGAATAGAGCTTTCCAACGGCGCAGTTCCGGAGAGGATTTGGTTTACGGATCATGAACAGATTCTATCCAGCACTGGCCCAGTACAGGTGTTAATGCTATGACATGTGGTACGGTTCTGGCCCAGATCTGAGACTCATATTTTACATCTGGGGCTCATCTGGCCCTGGACTGTTATCCTGATTTCTATTTTGAAGGGCTCAAATAAATTCCCATACAATTACTTAAAAACAGTATATTTTATTAACATTTCTGAAAGTAATACATACAAAAGTTGTGTTTTTCGCGTTCAAAGTCAGTTCTATTGTCCATTTCTTTACACGTACTAGCCAAAGCCATACACCATCTTTTGTATACATTTGACAGACAATAAAGGACAGAACAAACAGTAAAAGAGAACAGGCACAACAGAAAATATGTTTTCACAGAAAATATATTCTATCCACTAGAGATACAGTAGACAGACAAAAAGAAGCACAGGCACAACAGAAAACATGCCCTAACCACGGTAGTAACAATAGGTAAAGTGTACAGTAAGGTATATATTTTTCCTGGTATTTAAATGAAACTGGCACTTAAAAGAAGGCTTAAAATGTGCCTGTGGAGTGATTTTGACAGTGCCTTGAAAAGTATTAGTACCATGAAAGTAGTAGCTGAGATTGCATGTAAGTGTAGTTTTACAGTGCAAAGACTATCAAAAATAGCATCAGTGGTAGATAAAGTATCAGATGATATGTGCAAATTTGCATCGTTCATTTATATGGGTCAGAGGATTTAGAGTCCAGGGGCTGGAGAGGGGAAGAGTTCAACAGCCTGGTGGAAAACGCTGTTAGTGAGTCTGGAGGTACAGGAGCGGAGGCTCCTTCCAGAGGGCAGGAGGTTGAACAGCTTGTGTGCAGGGTGACTGGCATAACTCACAATTGTGATTGCTTTCCAATTGAGGCGGTGGTGTACAGGTCTTTCAGGGAAGAGAGTGGTGCGCCAAGGATCCTCTCAGCTGTGTTCACTTTGCACTGCAGGGCTTTCCTGTTGTTGTCAATGCAGTTCCCGATGCAGCTTGAAATGCTTTCAAGGGTGTCTCTGTAGAATGTAAAAAAATGTTTAACATTTTAGGTTATTATTGTTTTAGATTATTTAAAACAATCCCCATCAATCTCTCAGAGACAAAAATAATATTTCAATTAGATGATATGCAGTGAAAGAACAATGCAAGTTACCTTAGCTTTATGCGTCCATTAATTTTGCAGTGGTCTGCGATGGCCTCCTAGGTAAACCAAATTCAGTATAAAGTGAGTGGAGGGGCTCTGGGGTTGGACTGGTCGAAAATGTTTACTGCTCAATTAATTATGTGTGTTGGCAAATTTTAACTCTTGTTTACACTGCATGCATGAAAAAAGTAATTGAAGAAAACAAAATGACAAGTTGCATTAGCCGCAAAACAGTACCCCAAGTAAAACATTGAAAGTCGTGTACTCACCGAGAGTGGGAGCAGCCTATCGCTGCATTCTGGAGGATTAGACATGCGGATATCCAACTCATCAAACATGTGGATATCCAACTCAGCCATCTTGGATGACGTCACGTCCGGATCTGTATGACACCGAAATGCGTCCATTTTGTTTGTTGACAACAACTTTGTTCGTGTTTTCGCAAGGGATACAAGCGTGTGAAGAGCGACCGTAGAGAAATCTGAGAGAAATATAATGTTGGTAAGTGAACATACATAGTATTTGCTCATAACAACTTTACTTTGTTGACCTTGTGGAACACTAATGCACTTAATCTGTGATATTTGTGTGATGGGTAACGTTATCGTGTCAATGAAACGTTAGTTAGTGTTAGATCCAGCCTAAGTTTAAAGATAATGTCTTGAGAAAATGAGTTGTTAAAATAATTTTCAATTTGATAAATTATGTAAGATTTGTAATATCTCAGCTGTTGTTGGAGCTAAATGAGTTTTGTATGAAAGACACTAACGTTAGTTTCCGCTGTTAATGTTACTAACTGGTTATTAACGGTGTTAATGTTACTGTATTAGCCTAATGGAAAAATAACGATGAGCAATCTCATTTTGTCCCACACATTCAGTCGGGTTGCTTGCAGTTAGGACACAGTGTCATAAACACATTCTTGGTACAATCTCCACCAAGTAGGCTGTAGGCATACAAGTGTAGGCTATATGAAGTCATGAGGTAAAATTCCAAAAAAGTTTGGAATTTTAATTTGGAAAAAGTGCAAGCAATGCCTTTGTATTTTTTTTATCCATCCTTATAGGTAAGTTGCAAGCTTAAGCCTCTGAATACCATGAAGAATAATGAGCTAAATTTGTTAAATCTCTTTCAGCACCCGACACACTTCAAAGGTTGTCCTTCCAACCAGCAGTTCTTGCAGGATGGGAGCTACAAATGCCAGTGCTGCAATTTCACAACCATCAATAACGATAACTTACCAGGCCACATACAAAACCATATTAAGCATGCTGTGCATCATGGAGGTAGTATTTTAACCATTTAAACATTGATTTGAATGTTAAAAGTATTTTATTCTGTAATTGGAGTTATTGATGAGTGGTTTTGTTTTGGCAAGTACTTCATCTGCAAGTGTAACAAGCAGCGCAGATCAGAGGCACATTTTGATTTTCTCTTTTGCAGTCAAACGTTAATCCGCAAAGACCAATTTTCTTGGTTACCTACCTAAACATGATGGGCAGGCAAATTAGTTGCATCTAGCTGCCCTGGTCATTCTGTTCAAGCTGGATTTGTACAAGACCTCTTTACCTACAATGATCTCTAGTTTATCAAGATGCTGAACTAATGTTTTGTTTACTTTCTGTAGCTTGATCGCGACACGTTTGGCCAATGGACACTGTAAGGTTATCAAAAACACGGTACAGCAGTAGTCAGTACTTGTTGTGCAGCTGGGTGTACTGGTAATGGTGTCAGGGGGTTTTGGGGCAGATATGGTCTTAAGGTTGGGTAGAATGGTATGGGAAGATGGGCAATAGGTGTGTAGTGGTAGGGTGTGTGTGGTGGGGGGATTACAAAAAGGAAAACCATAGGCAGACAAAAATGTATGGGGGTTACTATATGTTTCATGTGTGTTACATCCCCTCATATCACATTTTGCAGGACATTCCAGGCCAGGGTGTGACCAATGGCCTAGGAGTATTCATGGTTATGGCCAGTCTTGAATGCACAAGCACTTTTTGGTTGTGTTATGCAATTGTGTATTGCCTATGACATACTAAGTAGTCCAATCTGAGTGACTAGCACTGAAATAGTCATGTAGATGTTCTAGTGGTTATCATGATACAGAATGAATTAGTAGTGTTTTTGAATTGCATCTCTACTCTACAGTGAGCTCTTTATATGGCCTTGGGGTGGAGGTTCGACTTCAGGCAGGTATGATTTTGTGTTGGCTCTTATACAACATTGTCCACACACTAGGGTGATTCCAAATGACTTTCTTAATTGGTTGAATATTCAAAGGAATTTTACTTTTCTTATATTGCTCAATTTATTGGTAATGAAGTTAACTGCTCTCAACTCATAATGACAGCCTTTGTAATAATGACAAAGGATACTATAGTTTTCAACTATCCTGACATCCTGTCATTGCCTTTCTGTTAGGATGACTTCCCTTGGTTGCGTAGGTGGTGGTGTCATCTGCTTCTTTACACTGGCTACAGAGTATGCAGTTAATTATTATTTCCTTGAATATGTCTTATTTTCTTGAACATTCCTTGAACAGCATGCCTATTCCTAACACTCAACTCACACCAAACACTCGTGCTGGTTTATTCTGATAGTGCCAACGAGCCGACACTGCCAACCTTGGAAGCCGAAGAACCAGCCGGGTATGATTAAATGAAAAATGTAAATCTAATAAAAAAAACCTGTTCTAAACAATCTTCGACTATACTATATATATAATATATATGTATATATATATATATATATTATTATTATTATTATTATTATTATTTTAATTATAGAAAGAAAAGATGTGTGGGTGACTGCACAGATCCTGGACATTCCAGTGAGCATCCGGATTCAATTGAAGAGGTGTGTGTGGGGGAAGCTGTATGTTTACGTTCAAGAGGTGTAATTGAGTGATACTGTAAGGTCTATAAAGCAATTCTGTTTATGTAAAGTATTGACTGCTCTAGTCTCTATTATCCCAGATACACATGAAGAATATTCATGCAGCAGCATCCTGTATCGAGGGTAATGGATCTCCGCTCCAAGGAAATGTGGATATGCCCAGTGTATTGGACATGACGAAAGAAGACGGAGAGCGAGCATTTGCGATAGTTGACTGGGAGGATGGCGGCGAATCTAGAGACTGTCTTTTGTCTATGTTTGAGCTCTAAAAAGATTATGATGTCTTCCTTAATTATTGTTGGGAACAAAATATTCATGTGTCTGCGAAGTTCCACACCCCTACCCTATCTCTCTCTTCCCTTTCCACTTCTCCCTTTCTCATCACTTAGCCAACATCTGTACATGGTTGTACTTGCAATATGTTTTCTACTGTACCTGTACACTTGTTCTGTCTGTCCTGTCTTGTTTGTCTACCTGTGTGTTTCTAGTGGTAAGAGAAGGTATTAGATGTATATTTTTAGAGCATATGAGATAGATAAATGCTTTATTGATCCCCAAGGGGAAATTCAAGGTCCCAGCAGCTTAAAAAAATCACACACAACATATACTACAGTGTACACAGGATGATAAGAAGCAGATCAACAAAACTGAGGAAGCTACACAGGAGAACCTAAGTGCATCTGCTGAGTGGTTTCA
>JAGFZM010002916.1:2230-37708 GCA_017657215.1 Limnothrissa miodon | reverse complement strand
GTCAAGACATTTGAGGGTAAAGACATACGTGTCAACCTGTGCGTGTCTACCGAGCAGGGGCTCTGAGCATAGCAAAAAAAAAAAAAAAACCTTCCAAATCGGTCAGCATGTGTCTCTACCCAGTCCCTACATGGTCCGGAGCTCGCAGGAGGTTTCGCTTTGTCAGAAGACGTCGCAATCAAGGTAACCTCCGGTTGTTAAAGCAAGCTTCTGAGAATCGCTCTGTACTCTCAATAGGACTCTGGAATTGTCAGTCGGCCGTCAACAAAACGGACTTCATCTCTGCCTATGCTAAACACTTAGCCTTAGACGTCATGGCCCTCACCGAAACATGGATCAAACCTGGAAACAATGCAACTCCAGCGGCACTTTCTGTCAACCACACTTTCTCCCACACCTCTCGTCCAGCCGGACGGGGCGGAGGCACGGGCCTGCTCATCTCCAACAACTGGGAATACAACCAACTGATACCCACAGCTACATACAACTCCTTTGAATACCATGCCACACTGGTGACAGCACCTGTCAAAATCTACCTGGTTGTCATATATCGCCCTCCTGGCCAACTAGGAGACTTCTTAGACGAGTTTGATACACTGCTCTCATCCATTCCTGAGCACGACTGCCCCTTGCTTGTCCTTGGCGATATGAATCTACATCTGGACAACCCAAGCTCTTCTGACTTCCTCTCACTCATCCATTCCTTTGATCTACAACTGGTTCATAGTCCTCCAACTCACAAAGCAGGCAAGGTACTGGATCTTGTACTTGTCCGCAACTGCTCTACGGAATCCCTGACCATAACACCTCTGCACCTCTCGGATCACTACTTCATTCAGTTCAGCTTACGCCTCCCAGTAGTATCTCGGACCACCCCTCCTCTGGTATCGTTCCGCCGCAATCTCCGCAATCTCTCTCCCTCTCGCTTTGCTTCTCTTGCCACCTCTGCTCTTCCACCAGCATGTACATTCTCCTCACTTGAGGTCAATGATGCCACTGAGTCTCTGTGCTCTACCCTGAGGATGTGTCTTGATAGGCTATGTCCCCTATCCACCAAACCGGCTCGGCCCTCCCAACCGCATCCTTGGCTTGATGACACCATCCGTCGACAGCGTACAAACCTCAGAGCTGCTGAAAGGCAATGGCGCAAATCAAGAAATCTTTCTGACTTAAACAGGTTCCAGGCACTGCTCTCTTCCTTCTCATCTGATGTCACTGCTGCAAAGAAGGCCTTCTATAATGACAAAATTCAAAACGCCACGGAAACCAGGAGACTATTCTCAACCTTCAAAACTTTACTCAATCCCCCACCACCACCTCCTGCTACCAATCTGACAGCTGATTCTTTTGCTTCTTTCTTCAACGACAAAGTAGCTGCCATCAGTAGGCAGTTCTCTGAACCAACTGCAAAGGCTACAACTGGACCGTATACTAACGGCAGCACCTCCGATTACAATAGTCCTGCCGCGACATTTGCTTCATTCAAACCCCTCACCGAAATGGATGTGTCTAAACTTCTCACTTGCAGCCGTCCTACAACGTGCCCTCTGGACCCGATTCCAACCAACCTCTTGCAATCCATAGCTCCAACTATCACACCAGCTATCACACATGTGATCAACGCTTCACTATCAACAGGAATCTTCCCTTCTGCATTCAAGCATGCTCAGGTAACACCTCTACTCAAGAAACCCTCTCTTGCTCCCGACCAGGTGGGAAACTACAGGCCGGTCTCTCTCCTTCCGTTCCTTGCAAAAACTATTGAAAGGGCGGTATTCAAACAGGTTACTGAATTCTTGAACCAACAGAATCTACTCGACCACAACCAATCTGGCTTTAAGAGCGGCCACTCCACTGAAACAGCTCTACTATCTGTGGTTGAAGCCTTAAAAGAAGCCAGAGCGAAATCAAGGTCATCTGTACTCATCCTGCTTGACCTGTCAGCTGCGTTTGATACGGTAAACCACAGTATTCTATTGTCTATACTGTCAAACATGGGCATCAAGGGTGATGCATACTGCTGGTTCGAATCCTACCTCACTGGGCGACTGTTCAAAGTGTCCTGGCTAGGACACACCTCTGCGCCTTACCACCTTGCTACTGGAGTACCCCAAGGATCTGTGTTGGGTCCCCTTCTTTTCTCCATCTATACCACTTCCTTGGGCCAAATCATCCGCCAGCATGGCTTCTCCTACCACTGCTATGCCGATGATACCCAGCTCTATCTGTCATTCTCACCCGATGACCCAACCATCCAAACGCGAATCTCGGATTGCCTCTCTGACATCTCTGCATGGATGCAAGACCATCATCTCCAGCTGAACCTCTCAAAAACCGAGCTGCTGGTCCTCCCAGCTAAACCAACTTTTCATCACAACATTTGCATCAACTCTGGCTCCTTGTCTCTTGCTCCCTCACGGGTAGCCAGGAACCTAGGTGTTATGATTGACGACCAGCTAACCTTCAATGACCATGTTGCTTCTGTTGCCCGGGCCTGCCGCTTCGCACTATTCAATATCAAAAAGATCAGACCATACCTAACTCAACAAGCCTCCCAATTGCTGGTTCAAACTATGGTCCTCTCTCGCCTTGACTACTGCAATGCCCTTCTGGCAGGACTTCCTGCCTGTGCCGTCAAGCCACTTCAGATGATCCAAAATGCTGTGGCGCGTCTCATCTTCAATCAGCCGAAGAGGACGCATGTCACCCCTCTGCTAATCGAGCTCCACTGGTTGCCTCTGGCGGCTCGCATCAAATTCAAATCACTGATGCTGACTTACAAAGTGCTTAGAGGATGTGCCCCTTTTTATCTAAGCGCTCTCATAAAAGCTCAGGCTACCCCCCGACAACTCCGGTCCTCCAATGACTGTCGACTGGCAGTCCCAGCACCTCGCCCAAGGCAATCCAGACTCTTCTCATGTGTCGTCCCACGCTGGTGGAATGACCTACCAAAAACAATCAGAACAGGGCCATCTCTGGAGGCCTTCAAAAAGCTCTTAAAGACCCAGCTATTCAGAGAACATCTTCTATCCTAGCACTAAAATGAACTGAAGCACTATCCCCTAGCACTATGCTCCTTAAGGTTTCTGCTATGTAGCTTGATTGTTATCCTCGTTTTGTAAGTCGCTTTGGATAAAAGCGTCTGCTAAATGCATAAATCTAAATGTAAAACAACATGACTAGATCAACATTACTAAAAAGAACAATAGAATACCAATACTAAGGGTAGAGATGCGCATGAATGTACTGTGGTCCAGTATGAGATGTGTGTCAAGGTAGTAGTGCAAATGAGTCCAGTAGTGCAACAGTGCAAGGTTAAAAGTCTAGTGACCAGCATTAAATATGAGCATATGTAAAATGGGCAATAAAAATATAAGCATAGCAATTTAACAGTTCTAGTATAGGTATATGGACAATAGATACAAATAAAAATAGCCTAATAATATAAAAATTACAGCATCAGTGCAAGGATAAGTCATATACAGGGTCATCAGTCAAGTATGAAGGTCAAGTATCAAGTTACAGTTATTGTTATTGGTCAAGTATGAAGTTATAAGCATAAGGAGGGGTTGTGCATGTGGGCTAATGTAGTAAGGTCTATAGGCAGTGTCAACAATACACAGTATTATATTATAAGTGTGTAAGAGGGTTAAGGTGCAGATAGACTATGCAGAGAAGTCCAACTCTCCTTTTCCTTTCAGTGAAGCATGGTAGAGTTGTATGGCCCTGGGTACAAATGACTTCCTAAGTCTGTCTGTTGTGCATGTCAGGGAGCGTAGTCTCCAGATGATCAAGCTCTTCTGCTGCATGATAGTGCTGTTGAGTAGAGTATATTTTCTGTCAAAATAAAGATTATGTTGTTTCTATGCACCTTTATACTTTGTTCTATCCTTTATTGTTTGTCTAAAGTACACAAGGGGCAGTGAGTAATGAAACTGACTGACTTATAAGCTATTATTGCCTAAATTGTAGTATTTATAGCCTAAATTGTGTATTGTAGTATTTGTATAATTATTATTCATTGTATATTGGCCAATAAATATTTTTTCTCTTAAAATATTTTGGTAGGCTTCTTATTGATAGGCTACATAGGCATAGTCTATAATTGATGTAGAGGCATTCAGTGGTAAGGTGCTGTTTGCAAGAATAACAAATTAATAATAGAATTATTATATAATTAGAATTATTGTGACACATACTGCCACTGTCATGTTACCATTGTGATCATAAAATGTGTTACTAATACAGTTAAAAACATGCAAGTCAATTGCGACAATTTAGTAGAGTATTCGTATCCATAAAAAGGACACGTTTAATTACAAGATAAAACGTAAAATTCACGTTATCCAAATTAGTTGCTGAATAGAATTTTCTCACTCTTCAACGGTCGATAATTAAGCCGTCTCAGTGTTAAAATGGTAAAAAGCACGTAACATTATTATCAAAAGTTATATTTAGCAAAACAAACCGTCATAACTTCAATATGGCAGACAGTCCGGTCTATGGTATCAAACCGTACCAAGATGGCAGACTTGGCTATCTAACCGGATGTGCCCGGACCAAGATGGCCGACATGGATATCCATGTCTAATCCTCCAGGATGCAGCGATAACTACTTGGAGCGAGCAGCGAAAGCTGGTGCTAGTTTACTGCAAGAGGGTAACGTTAGCCCAGTTGAGCAGAGGGTATTGGACAAAACTGAAGGCAGGAGAACATGTAAAGAGGGAGAAAACAAAAATAAGTTTAATAGGGACTATACAAACTTGAAGGGGGGAGGTGGGGCGCCACAGGAAAGTAATGCATCGAGTAATGCATCATTATGATTATTAGCCTACTATAGATTAAGGCATGTGAGATTTTTTCTTTTTATTACAAGGCACATTAATACTAACTTGTTTTAGTGGAATGTTTGAATTTTTCCCCTCCGTTTTGTATGGCGCCCCCTGGATGGATTGCGCCCCTAGCATTTGCCTATATTGCCTAATGGACGAGCCGGCCCTGATGAAATGCCAACATAATGACATGAAGTTGACATAAGTCTAACGTCACCTGAAGTTGGGCTACCTGCTTGTTTACCCCTGGCAAACAAATAAAACAGTTTAAAAAGAAAATCAACTGTTTTGACCAGATCAGATCAGATCAGATCATGCAAGCCTTGAAAGTTTCTCATAAAGGCTCAATATTTAGGCTACACGAACACATTGAGCATTTCCCCTCTGCATGTGTTTCACATGCAATTTTTTCACTTTAAGTTCTACAGTACAGGTACTGTATTTGTGACAAGATTTAAAATGTTCTGAGAGCCATAATATCCCAATAGCAATTTGATTTGGTGCTTTAATGGTCGTGTATCTTGTGTGGTAAAGGAATGACAGGTCTGTGACGTTTATTATATTTCTGACTCCAATCTGTACTTAAAAATTCCCAGTAGGCTATCTGAGTGAGTTAACAATGCACCAAAATATAGCGTGTATTCTGTGCAGTCAAAAAAAATGTATATATTGTTCGCTCTGACCCCAGACCAGAGCCCCCCCACATACCAAATCCCAATTTAACCCCTGGCTGTAGGTGAGATGGCAAATCATCTCATTTTCCAAAATTGTGTTGTGTTAAGACACACACCTTCTTTCAGTCTCTCACGCGCACGCACACACACACACACACAAAGGATGGTTGTGTTGTGTGTCATGCATCAGGGCTTTTGGGCCTCTGATTTGATTAGGGCTTTGCGCCATTTTGATTGTATAAGAAAGACCTGTTGGCGCAAACAGGAGGGAATTGAACCCCGCCCAACCCACAAGACAGACTTATCACATTAGGGAAAAGACTACAATGCCAACCACACAGGCTAATCATGTTAACTATATTAAGGGCAGTGACCACCTCACCATTTAAACGTGTTATAAATGTGTATAAACCTGTTTGCCATTGCAAAAAAAGAGTAGGAACACAACCTTATCTGTGTTAGCCATGCTAAAACATTTGGGAACAGTGCTAATCACACAAACCATGCTGAAAGCAATTGTTAGGGAAAATTTAATCATATTTGGAAGACAATTGCGAAAGTTGTGCAAAGATTTCTTGAAACAAGAAAAAGGAAAGAACCATCATTCTTGCCATTCCAGCCAGCAGCTGCAGCGAACACATCAGCAGCACTGGAAGAACCATACACTGTTGATGTCATCCTTTTTTTTTTTACCCAACTCCACAATCTCCATTTTTGCATTAGTTAAATAGCCTATTACAAAATTCATTTGAAATGTTAATGAAAATAAGATGAAAAAAAATATGATGAAAAAAAAGGTTCTGTTTGTCTTTAGTCATAAGGTGCTCTGCCATGATAAACACAGCTTCCAGTTCGACCTATGGCTCGACCCTGCTCCTAATGATATGGGACTATATGGTACTATACCCTAGGATTATTATGTTGCTATATTAACACAATGGTTTTCTTATTACTGTATATGTACCTTCATCCTAGGATTACTATGATAATTCTATGGTCAAGACCTATCAATACCATGGACTAATTACCATCTGAGAGACTGAAAGCCCTTTAAGTCAGCGGAACTGCCCAAGGTTTTTTCCTATACCATAGGAGTTTTTCGTTGCCCCTGTTGCTCAATAGCTGTGTTCACACTATCGGGCCAGGTCAGGCCAAGGCCATTCTTGGGTGAATTGGTGCCAGTGCCACTGGCCGTGCGTTTACACTGCCAGGCTGAGGCAGAGATGCTTCAGGGCCATGCAATGGCGAAATAAGCATAACAAGATAATTACGTAAACAATCCATTTTGTTTCAGTAATTTGTTAAGTCACTTATGTCATAAATTAAATATGGATGAAACGTAGGCAAACTGTTCTTTTTTCTACTACTATATACACATGTTCTGATAGTTGCGTGGTCCATTGAAGGAGCCTTCCATTGAAGGGGTTGTTGTGGCACAGGTGGTAGAGGAGCCGTTCGATGATCGCAAGGTTGCAGGTTCGAGCCCCACTCTGCCTGACACCATCAAACTGTCCTTGAGCAAGACACTGAACCCCAAATTGCTCCTGGTGGCAGGCTGGTAATGACTTTGCATGGTAATCCTCTCCACTGGTGTGTGATTGGGTGAATGCCATAGCCGGCGGTGCGTGTAGACGCAGCAGCCTCTGGCTCTCCTGACTGTGCGCATCACTGTGGGATAGCTAGATACGTCATTTTGATTCCTCTGTATGTCCAGTATATGTAGAGAAATTGACAATAAAAGAGACTTAACTTAAAATAAATACAAAATGAATTAGTTAATTATATTAATTAAATAATAACATTTATTTGGAGCATTTATAATACATAGTACAAGTACTTGTATATTCTTTTCAAGAGGTTCCAACCACTTTTTTTGAGAATTCCTCATTTAAGGTACTGTTGTATTTAGAATGTGTACCATAACTGCTCTGTAAACTCTATTTACTCAGGCCTTCCTCTGTCATCTTTATCATGTCTGCAGTTGGTCCAAAATGCTGCAGCAAGGTTGCTGACTGGAACAAGGAAGCATGATCATATCACCTCTGTTTTGATTTCCCTGCGCTGGCTCCCCATCCATTTTAGAATCCAGGTTAATATTCTTGTTATTGTTTTTAAGGCAGGGCCCTGCTTATATTACTGATCTTCTTCAGCCTTACTCTGTCCCTATGTCTCTATGGTCCTCTAAAAAAGGGCCATGGTCAGGTTTTAAACAGAGAGGCTCCTTGTTTTCTGCCACATCTACGCCTGAGAAATGCAGTGTTTCCTCTAAAAAATATCAGAAATAGTCTATGGGCTAGGAGGGGTCCACATGCACCCCTCTCCATGACTAAACTTCATGGGTATTTTATTGTAGCCCTGGTCCTAAAGTTTAAGAAAAATCATGTTAACAGGACATCAACTCATTCCCACTTTTTGCATTGCATGGCAGCTCACTTTTTTAACATGTACCGCACAGTAAAAAAAAAATACAGATTTTAGATAGAGAGATAGATAGATAGATACTTTATTGATCCCCAAGGGGACATTTAAGACAAAGGGTAAAATTAAAATGGCCATAGCATCTGCATAGAGTGGTCAATATGAACATATTATAGTTAAATTTGCATTTAGTGGGATATAATCCATATAATGACCTTGTAATTGCAGCCAAATAGGAAATATTCATAAAACTTGATATGGACAATGGGCATGGCAAGGTGAGATGCACATTATTCCTTCAATACTACAGTGGTATTTTCTTGTAGCCCTGGCCTCAAAGTTTAAAAGAAATAATGTTAACAAAAGATGAGCTAATTTTCACTGTACTCATTACACAATTTCTAAACATCTAAAAAAAAAAAAAACGATTGGAAAAAAAGGGCAAATCAATCCATTTAAACGGCATCTCTGCTGAAGTAAGTTTCTCTGTCTCTGTTCACTACTGACTCACAATCAAAGAGTTATAAAACACAAAAAATGTATGTCTGCATGATCTGTATCCCACATCCCAGATCTACACTATTGATATTTACGATTTTCAAGATACTATATCGATATGTTTTGATAATTTTCTTACAATCAGCAGAATAACAGACTACAAGGGGAATACATCACTTTATTATTCAACATTCTAACTCGAACCTGTGTAGCTTTTAGGTGATTGCTTTTAGCAAAAATAGATTCATTAGGAGACTCTGTGGTATAGCGGACACTGTGGTTAGCAACTAGCTAGCTGTTGTATCAATATTACTATAGCACACACACATATATATATATACAGTATCTCACAAAAGTGAGTACACCCCTCACATTTTTGTAAATATTTAATTATATCTTTTCAAGGGCCAACGCTAAAGATATGAAACTCTGATAGAATGTAAAGTAATCAGTGTACAGCTTGTATAATGGTGTAAAGTTGATGTCCCCTCAAAATAACTCAACACACAGCCATTGAAGGCGCTCTAAGCGATGCTGTTTCACGTCACTTCTTGTTGACGTTCGAAGTATTGTCAAACGAAACGGAGGATACACTCTTAAAAATGCTGGGTTATTATTTTAACTAAATCCCTGGGTTAATGACTTTTCTACTTTATATTGGGTTATCATAACCCATTTTGGGTTATTGTTAATACCCAGTTGCTGGGTTAGCAGCTGAGACCACAAAAAAACAGTCCCTGGGTCATTTCAACCCAGTCATTGGTATGATTGTCATTTCTCTCCATTTTTAATAACTCAGCAGTTGGGTTGGGGTTGCCCCTCCCCATTTTTAACTTTGAAAATTTTAAAAAAGATGGCGGACGGCAGACGGTGAATTTAGACATAGATGAAAGTTAGTAGTATTTATTCCCTAAAATCATATTAACTACACACAATAGAGTTTAAACCTCTGTAGGGTTGGGTATCGTCAATCGTGGGTATTGGGTATTGTCAATTCCATCGACATCGTACGTCATTTTTGTTAACGATTCCCTTAACAATTCCCTCAGCCTGCCCTGCATGACGTCAGATATTATCAAGACGTCTATTACGACTCCCAGTCTAGTGTGCTAGAGTGTTAGTCAGTTCATGAATTTAAGGATGTAGCCTGGCTACGTTATCCACCTGTAAGCAGCTTCTAGATAAGATTTAAAGTTTGTCAGTTTCCCGATTTCGTTCGTGAGAAATGTACGCGCAGTTTTTCTGTTACAGTAAAGCCAGACCGCTAGTTCTTGTCTGAGTTGTATGTGTTAACCTAAATTTCCCCACTAATGTAAATTAAGGGTCATTTGAGTGATTACACCAACTGTCGCAGTTGCAGAAAGTAACGTTAGCCTAAGACCAGACTAGACAATTTTGTTGGTAAAGTTCACTTTCTACATGAACTAGCTGCTAGTTCAGTTCATAGTTCAAAAATTTAGAAACGAACGTGTTCACAGTATCATTCATCAGGCAGTAATATAATGTTAGTTTGTTTAGTTCACGTCCACCAAAATTATAAACACGTTCATTAATTGTCATTCAATGAATGCTGCCCTCAGGCGCAACACTGCTGTCTGCAATCTGCCGGATTGCAGCGATTGATGACTGATGTTCTACAGGACGGTAAACGGTGAATAAACAGCACGAGTTTTAAACACAGACCTTTTTTCATAGCGAACTTTTTGTTTTTAATGTAACTTTGGCAAACCCTAATAATATTTTCCACTGAAAATACCTTAATGCCAGCAATATGTTAAAACGTGTCCGTGAAGCATGGGATTAAGCTGCAAGAGTGTCATGTGTTCGACAGTCTGAGAGGGGTGCTAACGTTGCAGGTCAAACAAGCTCCACTGTGACCTCCGTTGACGATGGTAATGCTCAAATTAAATGTCATGCATTAGACTAGCACATTATCGCTTTGCAACTGCGAGCATGCTTTTACACTACCTCTTGTCAAGTTCAGTATGTTTGTATCAAGTATGTTCAGTCTTGTGCAGAAAATAATTTTGAGAAAAAATATAAATGTTTGTTGCAAAAGACTGTGTAGAACTACTTTATTAGCACCCAAAGATTTGTTTGGGAATCGATAAGAGAATTGATTAGGAATTGGATTGATAGGCAGAATCGATAATGCCATCGATATTGATAAAAACTTATCAATACCCATCCCCAAACCTCTGTTATTGTAACTTAAACCATGTCTGGGATTTTTTTTGGAAGTGGGTGCCTACAAGCTAACTGTTACCATGCTACTCAGCTAGCTAGCCAGCCAACGGATCACCAGTTCCCATACGCGGATACAGAAGAAATTTGAAAAAAAAAAAAATGAACCATTCTTCAACAGGGAGAGAACCAGCAATATGATTTGGAAAAAGGACCCGTTTTGAGTAAAATTAAGGTTAGTATCTTTTTTTCAGCCTGTTGAAAGTTCTGAGGCATACTCATTTGTTCTTTTAACGTTTCAGAAGTGATATAACGTCTGTCACAGACTTCGTTGATGGTAGTTTTCTGTCAGTCAAGTTAAGCTAGTTTTTCTAAGCTAATTTACAAGCATAGCCGTTTATTCTCTGGTAAAGATTATGATTGACACGTTAAATCTCAAATGAAGGTAATTAAGTAACAGTAAACTTCATAAAAAACATATAATCTTATAGTGTTATTTATCAATCTGAAAGTTTATAATAGATCATCTTAAAATGAGCATGATGGATTATTTCACCTTGACAAAGAAGTTGGGAATTTCTTCTCTGCATTTTATCTCGTTAATTTTGTATGTGAGTTTCATGTCAGTTTATTGTTTGTTTACGGGTCTTACTGAAGGGTGCTGATAGCCGATATCTCAGGGGTTATGGTGATGCTCTTTCTGCTCACATCACAGCCTGAAGGTAAGCACTGACCTAACTTTTCAGAGTTGTTACTAATGGCAGCGATATTTGAATCTTTGAATATCCTACCATTACATTAAGTTTTATTGTAATGTTGTTGTGAACTGCATGCTTTTTGCTTATTATTGTAGTAAATGCAGTCTTTTGGGCATAAATCAATACTGAATTATGCATTTAACTGCATAAATTCGTTTCTTTTTTGTGTTCTTCTTTCTATATTTTATACAACACAATGAAATGTCAGCACAGTACCAGCCCTAAATATTTTGGTGTCATTTTCTCATATTCCTCATTTATTTCCATTTAGTCTACACATCTATGCCTCCTGGATTCCTGGCATGATCTTCTCTGCAGCGCAAGCCAAGTGTTCAACATTTCCATACATCCAGTGTGCACTGCTGTATTTTTGTACAGCAGGTTAGTATCTCTTTTTGACCCATCATATTTAGAAATCAATTTTTACGATCCATTTAAAAATATTTAATAAATTACCCTGATCTTGATGTAAAAGGCCAATGGATAACTTTATTTTCCTGTGTCCTACAGTAAGCAGCTTATGGGAAATGGTGGTGTGGACCAGGTGTTCCTGTACACAGACCCTCACTGAGATCTTCTGACAAACGGATACAGTACTCTATTATGAAGGTAGCTTTGTTTTTTGTATAGGGTACTTGTGTTAAAACACTTAGCACAAGCTGATCTTAGGTGGACCCTTGCAGACCTCTGTTTCTCACAGACACACACGCACACACATTTACAGTAGCCCCAACCCTTCTGTCAACCACTGGTCATCACCATTGCTCATCCTATTCAAACATGTACAATGAAGAATAACAGTAATATAATTTTGCCACATGTTTTACTCAGTATCTCTGTATGTGAAAATATCCATGAATCTTTGAATGTTTTGTCAAACTTTTTAAAGTTGTATTTTTGTAAAATAAAAAAAATCTGTTTCTGATATTCTGTCTCACTGTTTTTAATTTTGTAATGGTGCGTGTAATTGTTTAAACCCATTTGGTTAACTCACCAGATGGGACGGGACAGTTTGTGCTTTTAACCCATTCCTATGGTAGTTTTAACTCTAATGTAGTTATTTATACCCAGCTGCTAGGTTAAAATAGTGTTGGTTTGGACCATATATGACCCAGCACCTGGGTTCCTGAAAAATATTACCTAACTATTGGGTTATGGCTTGGTTTGGGAGAATAACCCAATCTTTGGGTTATAATTTACAACCCAGGCCCTAAAGTTACTTTAACCCAACCCAAAGGTAGGCCCAATAGTGACCCGGAGCCTGGGTTAGGGAATAACCCAATTTGGGTTGTTTCCAACCCAGCATTTTTTAGAGTGTAGCTCCAGAAAGGGTTCAAGCGTTATAAGTTATAGCTCACTCCTCCCCCTCCCTCCCATGCCTCCCGAAAGACTTGTGAACCTTGTCGTTTATTGGCTGGAACACTGTTATGTTTCGTTTTCGTTTGTTATGCTAGGTTTGCCCACTGTGTTTTGTTGCCGTTTGTGGAGCCAGGGCTGTCTACAGAGACCGCGTTTTTTTACAGTGTGTTCAGGGGACAGGCAGCTAGCAGATTGTGAGGAGATGTTTGCTGTATGAAACAACATATGTTTTAGTCCTAAAAACGTGTCAC
The DNA here is from genome assembly GCA_017657215.1 of Limnothrissa miodon. Classification (NCBI taxonomy): domain Eukaryota; kingdom Metazoa; phylum Chordata; class Actinopteri; order Clupeiformes; family Clupeidae; genus Limnothrissa; species Limnothrissa miodon. The sequence continues at coordinate 24,734 of JAGFZM010002916.1, read as the reverse complement.
ATCGCTTAGAGCACCTTTAATGTCTGAACTGCTGGCAACAAAAGAGAGTACACCCCTAAACAAAAATGCCCAAATTGTGCCCAATAAGCCCTTTTCGCTTCCCATTGTCATGTCACTTGTTAGTGTTACAAGGTCTCAGGTGTCCTTGGGGAGCAGGTGTGTTAAATTTGGTGTTATCGCTCTCACACTCTCATACTGGTCACTAGACATTTAACATGGCACCTCATGGCAAAGAATTCTCTGAAGATCTGAAAGAAAGAATTATTGCACTACACAAAGATGTCCTAGGCTATAAGAAGATTGCCAACACCCTGAAACTAAGCTGCAACATGGTGGCTAAGACCATACAGTGGTTTAAAAGGACAGGTTCCACTCAGAACAGGCCCCGCCATGGTAGACCAAAGAAGTTTATTGCACGTTCTCAGCATCATGTCCAGAGGTTGGCTTCTGAAAATAGACGTGTGACTGCTGCCAGTATTGCTGCAGAGATTGAAGGGATGGGGAGCCAGCCTGTCAGTGCTCAAACCATATGCCGCACACTGCATCAAATTGGTCTGCATGGCTGTTGTCCCAGAAGAAAGCCTCTTCTAAAGATGGTGCACAAGAAAGCCTGCAAACAGTTTGCTGAAGACAAGCAAACTAAGGACATGGAATACTGGAACCACATCCTGTGGTCTGATGAGACCAAGATAAACTTATTTGGTTCAGATGGTGTCAAGCATGTGTGGCAGCGACGAGGTGAGGAGTACAAAGACAGACGTGTCTTGCCTACAGTCAAGCATGGCGGGGGGAGTGTCATGGTTTGGGGCTGCATGAGTGCTGCCGGCACTGAGGAACTACAGTTCATTGAGGGAACCATGAATGCCAATATGTACTGTGCCATACTGAAGACTTTCGAGACAACCACTGCCTTGCTGAAGAAACTGAGGGTAAAGGTGCTGGACTGGCCAAGCATGTCTCCAGACCTAAACCCTATTGAGCATCTGTGGGGCATCCTCAAAAGGTGGAGAAGCGCAAGGTGTCTAACACACAAGGAGGAGTGGAAGAGGATTCCTGTGGCAACCTGTGAACTCTAATGAACTCCATGGCCAAGAGAGTTAAGGCAGTGCTAGAAAATAATGGTGGCCACACAAAATATTGACACTGGGCACAGTTTGAACATTTTCATTTAGGGGTGTACTCACTTTTGTTGCTAGCAGTTCAGACATTAATGGCTGTGTGTTGAGTTATTTTGAGGGGACATCAACTTGACACCATTATACAAACTGTACACTGATTACTTTACATTCTACCAGAGTTTCATATATTTAGCGTTGTCCCTTGAAAAGATATAATAAAATATTTACAAAAATGTGAGGGGTGTACTCACTTTTGTGAGATTCTGTATATATATAACGTTAAGGCCACACCAATAAAATCAGTTGGTTCTCGGATTTTTTCAGGAAAAATATAGAGCGAGCGCACGAAATAAAAAAAAAAAAATGCTCTGATGGTAAATTATCGGTAAATTAGCACCGTAAGTAGGCTACAGCTGCACAAAGTTCTTATCCTCTTTTCAATCCTTCAATCCTTAATTTCAATGCACTTGTCAAATGTTTTTCTCTTCTGATCAAATATTCTAACAATTGCAAACACTGGCCTAGCAGGATCCCCTTCCACCGCCATCTTTCCTCATATCATGTCTCTTGTCTCTTGCTCTCTCTGAAGTGAAAGGCGCGATTTGATTGGTTTTCGACATCACATGAACGCAGCATGCTGTTTTCAGTATTACAGCCATCAGCCACAGTGGTTTTTATGTTCGTGTGAGTTCGAATTCAATTTTATTTTTTTCAAGTGGCGAATCCGAGGACCAACTAATATTATTGGTGTGGCCTAACGTTATAACGTATAACGTTATCCCCATCATTGACAACAGGACAGTGAAAGAATGTCTCTGTGTGTCTGAGGAAGCTTCATATGAGGTTGGGCAGCAATATGTCATCACTGCATTTGATCTTGGAATCTGCATGAAGGTATACCCTCTTGTGTGGAACAGCCCAGCAAGGTATGAACTTTGAAGAAATATCAGAGTTTATCCTGAAAGTTGCATTGCACAAATCACTGGTGATTTTCAGTACAGACATGTACAATGATGACTCCATTAAAACATTGAATTGAAAAGGGGTTGTAGGGAAAAACTTATTGTTTGTGGAGGGAAAACTATACGTCCAAAAAACTGGAAAGGCTTTCTGATGAATGATGAAAACAAAGAGCACCTGATATTGGTAATGTTGGACACATCTAGCAGTGATGCTTTCTCCCAAATGTTTCATGGTCATGATGTCACCTTGATTTGTCAGGTAAAAGCATATAATTTTTGCTCTAATGGCAAATCAACTGTGACGGAAGAGGTTGCCTCACTAGAATCCACACAGGAAGAAACTGATTCCAGGGTGATACTCTATTGTTTGTATTAAAAGGAAAGGGGGTTCAAGTATGCATGTGTTCAAACCATGTTAAACAGATGAAGGGGCTGGAAGTTTTTTTAGATAGGAAACAGAAACAAAAGGCGTTGCATTAATATTACCAAAGCCACACTGTCTCTCTTGCTTTTGATTTGCAATGCTTACCTTGGTCTGTGTGCTTTTACCGGCTGTGATAACACTTGAGCCCTCGAAGAAAAAGGAAAGGTGAAACACATACACCTTGTTCAAAAACATTGCCATTTTTAGGAGCTGTTCACAACGCTGGGTGAATCCTGGACAGTTTGTCAGAACGTGCAAAATGGAAAGGAGGAATTCACTTGTGTCCTATATGGAAAAGCACGGATTAAAACGGTTAATGACCTCCAATATTCTTTTCTGCAGGCTAAATGTGGTGGGTCAAATACAAACCTTCATGTAGTATCTGTTTGCAGGAGCATGTGAAACATGTCAAGTTGGCATAGACTGAAGTATAACAGATCAAATTGAAGGGCATGGTTGAACACTTGATGAAATTCGAATGATGGGGCCAAGATGGACTGACGCTGACATCATGCCAACTGAACTCCAGTTGAACTAATATTTTTGAGAGGACAGAAGAAATCATGAAGGTGAGGAGAGTGAGGAAGATTAATTCTCTTATGAAGAAGGCGTTTCCTCTGATAGTGATTCTGACTTGTAGATGATGACTTTTGTACAGTATGCTTGTAAAAATGTGGTGTTGTTTGTTACAATATATGAAGTTTACTGGGTGTACAGAGCTATAGATGTGCGAGATAAGATTAGTGAAAATAGTTACAGTATCTTTGGATGCTGGTGAATAAATACCCTTTTGTAGAAACACAGTCTCTGGTTTCAATTAATTATCATTCAATATTATTTGAAAACTAAAACAACACTGTGTTCTGATCAAACAACCTTTCATTTCAACTACCTGTAAATTAAAAAAGAACAAAAAAACTTAATGGTGAACATGTGTGTCTCCTTTTGGGGAAAATTACTTTCCTGATCCCCACGAGTTCTGAGAATGTTATGTTATTGAATATATAAAGAATGTATAGGTTAATACACAGCAAAACAACAGATTATTGCAAAATACTTTGAAGTGTTAACTACATATGATAACTGTATATACTTAGTAACAGTGTCTGAGGGGTGTCTCCGGTTCAGTGGAAATTTGTTAATTTCTCAGTTGGTTCTGTGGAAATTTGTTTATTTTAAAATCAGTTCAGTGGGAGTTTTATTAATTTTAAACATTGAGGCCAGGGCTACAAGAAAATACCACTGTAACTTTAGTATTGAAGGAATATTGTGGATCTCTCCTTGCCATGCCCATTGTCATTTAGTATTTTATTAATGTTTCCTATTTGGCTGCAATTTTAAGGTCATTATATGTATTATTTTACACTAAATGCATATTTAACTCTTTTATTATTATAAAACTATTCAAGAGCTTCATAATGATGATAAATATGTTCATATAAAAAAATTATCAAAATATCCATATAAAATCTTGAAAATCGTAAATATCAATAGTATAGGTCTGGCATGTGGGATACAGATCATGCAGACATATATTTTTTGTGTTTTATAACTCTTTGATTGTGAGTTAATAGTGAACAGAGACAGAGAAACTTGCCGTTTACACGGATTGATTTGCCCTTTTTTTCCAGTCGTTTTTTTTAAATGTTTAGAAATTGTTTACTGAGTACAGTGAAAATTAGCTCATCAACTCATTATTTCTTTTAAACTTTGAGGCCAGCGCTACAAGAAAATACCAATGAAGTATTGAAGGAATAATGTGGATCTCTCCTTGCCATGCCCATTGTCCATATCGTATTTTATGAATATTTCCTATTTGGCTGCAATTACAAGGTCATTATATGGATTATTTCCCACTAAATGCAAATTGAACCATTTTACTATTATAAAACTATTCAAGAGCTTCATAATGATGTATAATATGTTCATATTGACCACTCTATGCAGATGCTATGGCCAATTTAATTTCCCCCTATGTCTTAAAATCTGTACGCCACGCATAGTGGGAATGAGTTGATTTCCTGTTAACATGATTTTTCTTCAACTTTAGGACCAGGGCTACAAGAAAATACCCATGATGTCATGGGGGGTGGGGGGTGCATGTGGACCCCTCCTAGCCCATAGACTTAAAATGTTTCTTTCCATGCACGACCCATATCGACTGTCAGTCAGCTGTCAACTAACCAACCCAGTGATGTAATTGCAGATGTAAAATCAACATGGCAGTAAGCCAAATTAAAAACCTGTTTTACAGTTATACTGAAATGTAATTGTAATTGATTAGTAGTGACCTTATGCTTTCATCTCAAATATTCAATTTTTTTTACTTTTTATACCAAATCCATAAAAGTAAATTGTTTTATGCTCTCTTTAATACTGTGATACCTTCTGACTGATTCCATTAAGGAGAAGAGAGCATAAAGTAAGATGGGTGTGTTTTTTTGTGAACAGTTTATTCATTTTTAAGGGCTAGGGCTGTAGTGGGGTGACAGACATATCAAGCATTATGGTATTGTACAGTATATAAACATAAAGATGTGTAACCATGTTTGTGAATCCTGAGCGGACATGTTTGTGGACAGTGATAGTTCGGCTGTCTTCACAATCTATTGCAGGGCCTTTTGTTCTGTAGCAGTGCAGTTTCCTGCAACAAAACTGAGAAAGCTCTTAATAGTACCCCTGTAGAAGGTTGTGATGCTGTGATACTGCTCAGGATTGTCAGGGGCGGGTAGGGGAGGTGGGCTTTTCACCTAAAGTAGAGGCATAGCTGGGCCCTTTTTGCAATGTGTGTAGTGTTGTTGATTCATGTGAGGTTATCTGTGTTGTGCTCTGTGCTCTGAACAATCTCAACTGGAAAGTTGTTTATGGACAGTGGCGTGTGTTTAGCTTGTCTTACAGTAAATAAATGATTTTTCTGTTTTTTTTCTTCTTCCAACATTGAAGGACAGGTTGCGAGTGCAGAGCTGTGTCATCTCTCCGAAGAAGGTCTTCTTGTCTCTGTTCCCCAAAGCCACAACATATGCCATCAGCAAATCTAATGATTTGATGAAGTGTGTCTGCATAGCCATGCCATGGGCAAAGCACACATTCTTGAATCCAGATGTGTGACAGCAAGGCAGTGGTGATGGCATCATCACTGGAGCGGTTGACACTATACACAAATTGTAGGGGGTCCAGTGTGTAAAGTAGTTGTATAAGACAGAGTGTGTTTAAGGGACTGTTTCCTGTGTTGTGTGTCTCATTGGGTTTACCCAGTTCCTCTCATCTCTATCGGTTCTCTTTTCTCTGTATTCTCCTCTCATCTTGATCTGTCTGTTCTCTATCTCCCTCTAATCTCTATCTGTCCTCTCCTCCTCTAGCCCCCTCCTCCCCCCCGAGGTGTTGGGGTGGGTGATATTAATAGTCCCAGTGAAGGAGGGAAGGGGGGGGTGGGGGGATCAAAGCTGATTTATCAAAGAACATCACTGTCCCACCCAGCCTCCTTCTGGAACGCAGTGCTAAAACAGGACTGTCAGGAAAAGCCCAGAAGACACATGAAACAAACACACAGAGGATCATACTAGAGAAGGTTGATCTCATTTGAGTTACACACGCAAATACTGGAAGTACAGAAGTAGTGGAAATTCTCAAACATTTAATAAATTGCACACACACTCACAGTGTGCTTAAACAGCTGCAGATAGTTGATTAGATGATGAACTACCCCTCAGTTTAGTTAACAAAGTTTTATTGAACCCCACAAATCCCAATGTTCTCGGATTTACATAAACATATGATAAATAAAAAAACATTTTAATTTTAAAAAACATAAAGCTAATAACGTTCTGGAGGCTAGCTGTCACATAACTGACTAACTAATGTTTTAGTATTATTATCATTGTACAGCCTAGATCATACACGTGTGTATACTTTAGCCAGATAAGAATAGGCTGTCAGTGACTAATAGCGTGTTCTTGTTTTAATAGGTCCATCATTCACTGGCCTTGAGCGTTAAACCAACATGGCCATGGATAGTTGTGCAAGAGAATGGGACTGTAGTGATGGCACACCGCACATGCATGGCCGGGCTGGGAGAGGTGTGCTCCCATGCTGCAGCACATGTACAGCAGGACATGATACATTTTTTATCTCTGCTGTTGTGAATACTTTTACCTCATGGGTAGCAAAATGTGTTTTGGGAGGGCAGGATAAGATGGACATTTTTACAAATGTTTTAGTGTTTGTTCTTTCACACCAACAAACATATAATACAATTTATAGGTAAGGGCCTACTTTGCACGTTGGTCAAATATCTGTTGAAAGTGTTACTGTTGACTGACTATAACCCTAACCCCTAACCCATCGCCAGATGGTGTGGTGACATGTAATTGCCATGGGATGGGTGTGCTTGAAATAAAATGTCCCTTCACTGTCAATGGCCGAACTCTAAAGGAATGTGCTAGAGACCCACACTGCTGCCTTACTGAGACTGCAGAAGGTACAATGGCCCTCAGGCAAGACCATAGCTATATGTACCAAGTGCAGGCCCAAATGCGTGTAGCTGAGGTCATGTATGCCGACTTTGTGGTGTGGACACTACAAGAATTGTTCACACAATGCATCTTGTTTGATGAAACCTTTTTTAATGAGGCATACTTGAGGGTGGAGGAATTCATTACAACAGGCATATCCTGCGCATCACTGTGGGATAGCTAGAAACGTAATTTCGATTGCTCTGTATGTCCAGTATATGTAGAGAATTGACAATAAAAGAGACTACTTACTGCCTTAGCTGTTTACAGTACCACGATTAACCTCTACTTCTACTGCTGACCTGACACCTGAGGGGTGTTATTATGGAAAGCCAATTGGCTATCTCTTGTATGTCAAAGAATAGCAAAAGAAAACACTTCCATAGGTCATGTTTGAAGCTAACTAGGGTGCCAAAGTGTTGGATGTGTGTGGAGTGCAAAAAGGAAACAAAAAAATTAGCTTGGAAAATTAATTATTTGCTGTATTAAAAACAATTTCTATTGCCTATCATTTTTTGACTGTGATATGTATATATGCATTTGTGGTTATGTGACATTACCTATTACTTACATAGTTAATTATAACTTAGAACACAGAGTAATTGCAGAACTACCACTTAACTAATTGTAAAAAGACCAACCAAATGTTAGGGGGTTATATATATATGGACAAACATTGCAAAGTGCACAGCATACAGTTACTATCTTGTCCAGAGAGGTAGCCTTTCCTTGATCTGCTTGGCAGAGGGTCAGAGGAATGATGGATTGTAAGATGGTGTATTTGTTCCTCACCAGGCCAATCACCCTCTCCACATGAATGCGCACTGAAGCAAGTCCCCTTGTAGACTCCAGTTCAAATGGGTGCATCTGTTTTTGGCCTTTTGTAAAAGCTGCAATTTTCAATTATGCATGATACAGGCCAAAAGTGTCCTTCACATTGAAGCCTCTATCAGACGTGTAGACTTCTCCTAGTCTACAAGGCCCAACACAACTTAGCACCCACCTATCTCACAAATCTCCTCACCCCATACCAACCCACCCGCACTCTGCGCACTACTGATGCACTCCTCCACCCTACCCCTTCCGCACACCTTTGTTCCATGGGTGATAGGGCTTTCAGTGTAGCTGGCCCTAAACTATGGAACGCCCTCCCACTTGCTCTACGACAATGCACTTCAATCCCCATTTTCAAATCTAAACTCAAAATGCACCTTTTTACCCAGGCATTCCACCCCTGACCGTTACTTTTGTTGTTTTATTTGGTTTATATTTCTTTGTGTCTCATGCTACTATGTGTTGCTTACTATGTCTCTTGTAACTGTCCATTGTCCATACATGTTCTTTTTTATGTGCTGCTATTATGTCTCATAACTGTCAACTGTCTCTTCATGTCTACTTGTCCATTTTAATATCTGTACAGTGTCCTTGGATATCTTGAAAGGCGCTTCAAATAAAATATATTATTATTATTAGCAAGGAGAAGATCGTCAGGAGAAAGTTTCTCGAGGTAGCCACAGTTTTCAGTAATGTATTTGTCACTTGCCCCCCCGCCCCCAGCCCTTTGACACAAACGAGATAACAGCCTGTGGTGTGATTGAAATTAGGTATTTAACCATGTTGTGGTGTTTGTACTGCGAGTATGTCTGTGCCCTACTTCTCAGGTGAGTTGACTTCTCTATGAATATGAACTGAGCCTCCATCGAAAGTATCCTAATGTACTGCATATGCACCTGGTATGCTAGCTGCACAGTGGCTCAGAGGAAAGCACTCCTGGGAGTCATCAACGCTGCTCAAAGGATTATCGGCTACCCTCTCCTCACACTGGAAGACCTACACAGGTCCCGCTGCCTCAAAAAAGCCCATAACATCATAAAGGACACCTCACACCCCGGACACTCCCTGTTCGAACTGCTGCCTTCAGGCAAACGGTATAGAGCAATACATACAAGGACAAATAGACTCAAACACAGTTTTTATCAAATTGCAATAACATGTCTTAATGCTACTAAAAGTAGATAATGATCAGCCAAATGATCATTTGTACCCTTGCTGTTAAAACGAGACATGTCTTGTTGAATGCGCTTACATGATTGATTGATTGATTGTCTGATTGTTAGATCAGCTGGATGTATGTTGATTGTCTGTATGTTGCTTCAGGCCTTGCTTGGGTGTATTTACTGTATTAACACACAGTATTTTATGTGATGATGCACTGACCAGAGACATCTCTCAATTTCATTGTACCTGTGACAATGACAATAAAGGACATTCATTCATCTTAAAGCAATCTATTATGGAGGTACAATTTTGAAAACTTTCTCTGAAACACATTGGTAGGCTTGTTTGAATTTAGTCAGTTTTTGGCCATATGAGTGAGGACAGTCTAACATACATAACATGTAATGTATAATTAAAAGTTCTTGAAACGGTTGACTTGGAAACATCAAACAAATAAACAAAAAAGAATAGGGGTAAATTAAGTTTTAACTTCATTAGGGTCAAAACAAAACATTGAAAGGGTGACATCTTTGATTTTAAAAACCTCACCAAAAAGTTGAATACAACCACCAATTTGGCAAAGCTAGGAAGGCCATGAGATCTTGTACCATACTGTTATTTCCCTTGAATGCCTCTTGATCTAATACTCTCTTTTCAACTTTGTTTTTCAACTGTTGAATCTCTGCTCGAAGTCGAACACACTCATCTGTCAACAGAGAAATTGTGGATCGGCACGCAGGATTTGAGCACTGTTCCACAATTTCAGAGGCTTCAGCACAGTAGTTGTGCTCATAGATGGTGTCTTCCTCTTCCAAAGTGGTGTGTCGTTCTTCTGTATCATACTCACAGGTGGCAGAAACAGGAGGTCCATGGTCATGACTTTCCATTTTTTTTTTTCGTTTCATTAGCTGTCATCTCAAACCTGCTGCTCGCATATATCTGTCTCTGCCTTTTCCTGCCAGAGATGTGGGCAAACAGGCTGGGCACATAGTCAGGGCTCATGGGGTTGTCATTTTTCCTTCCTAATAATCAAGACATACAAAAAAGTGTTGAGGTTGAGGTACTATCAAACATGAGAAAAGCCTATTCTATCTTCTATTCTATATTTGATCTAGCTATCTAACTATCTGATTGGCTTCTCGATCTGTTCACACTGTCACACTGTCAAGGCTTCTCTAGGTGTCAGTCAAAGACTCTGGCAGAGAATTTTCAATATTTTCAATATGTGAATTAGCTAAATGCTAGCATGTTACGCGGGAAAGCGGCCCATCCTATGAAAAGCAGAAAGGACGAGTGACTTGTTATTTCATTTCTAGTGGAGAATCTATACTCAGGTAGCTACTACCAAAGCGTACGTTAAGAAATTAAGTTGTCAACTGCCACAACAAGTTTTAGCCGCTTAGCTCCATAGACCACAATTCATTTTTCAATTTCAACAAATTGCAGGCAAGTTAGAAGAGAGTGGACCGGCTCCCCGTAAATGGGCTCTAAGTCAGGTCATAAATCAGTCACAAATATTGCGGCGCAAAGCTACAGTAATGTCAGTTTAATCAAACAAATAGAACCATAGAGGGTTCAATTAAAAGACTCTTTATGGTTCTTTGATTTTTAAAAAGGGTATTCTTATTAGTATTATTATTATAAAAGAACAGAAAGGTGACTTCAAATCTGTGAATTCACTTGGTGTTGGCAAGGGGAGAGGAGGTGGGGCTATACTGGAAGCTAATGAGGATGTATGGATATGTGTGCATTATAACCTGAGCTCTCACTGACACAAATGAACTATATCCATGTAATCAATTCTAATATAAGCAACTAGAATTTTCATAATAATTGTACTAAAAAATGAAACTGTGTGTGTGTGTGAAAGGGGTCAGCTGTCGTGTCCGTGGTTGTGTTTGGGGTTCTGTGGTTGTGTGTGTCGAGGCTTATATGGGGGGAGGGGAGGTATACTTTTTTGGTTTTTGGTCAGGTTGGTTAAAGCAAGGGCGCAATTTTGCGTAAGGACCATAGGGACATGTCCCGACCAATATTTGGGGAGCACAAAATAGTCCCTACCAAAAAATAGCAATTCTTTGATGGGTGAAAACATATTTCACATATTTATATCTGAACTCAATGAAATAATTTTAGTTGGCATGTTTTTCTTTCATCTTGCCACTGACTGGCATTCCGTGTTACCTATGCTATAATTTCATATGCTGAAAGGATCTGCCGGTGTTCTGAGATTAGCCGATGTTGTACTCACATGGTAAACACAGCGAATGTAGCAAGCAAAACACAGAGAAAAACACAAGCAGGTGTGTTTTGCTACATATTCTCAGAAAAGTGTTAAACTTATCACTATTACATTGGTATTGAAAATCATTTTGGCCAATTTTCTCCCTTGTTGTTAGCCTACAGTTCCACTCAAATAGAAACTGTGTGGTGTTGCAGCTTAGGCTACATGATAAACCAACCCTGAGAGATGATGATGTTAGCAATCAGGTTGGTGACAAATATTATGTTAACCATCTCCGGTATCAATTAGTAGGCTTAGGCTAATTAGTGTTATTAGTGTCTAGTAAGACTATTATTAATAGTAAGACTATTATTACAGCTAACTGAACTAGCTATCAAAGTTATTACAGGCCTACAGGAAAAAGAGCATGCAAATGTAAGCAAAATCAGACCTTGAAGTGAGGATACTGTATGTCAAATTCATAATTTAGTCTTTCCACAATAACTATAGGTAATAGCCTAGGCTAATTTTTGCTCACTAGGTTGTTGTCATTATTTTAAAATAGATTCCAGAATACAGATATATACAACATATAGATGAATGTTGTCCCTACCAAAGCTGAGACCAAACTTACACCCTTGGTTAAAAGTGTCTGATTACCATGGGCCGATTCTGAGTCGACCCGCTCAATACTGACACACACACACACACACACACAGACATACACACATCACCCAAAAAGCAACAAACTACCTTGTATTTGTACATGTATTTATAGCTATTTGTGTTTTTGGTGTACATTGAGTCTGGGTGTGCATGTGTGATTGTGTACAAGTCTGCTTATGTGGATGTGTGAATTCCTGATGTATATTTGTATTTGTGTCTGTGTTTGTGCGTGTGTGTGATTGTGTGTAATGTGTGTAATGAGGTGTTAATGTAATGTATATTTGAGATGGAAAGAATGGAAATTAGATTGTGTGTTTGGCCATTCTTGATTGTGTTTATGTGTATGAAAGGTTTTATTATGCAAATCTCCAATGTGTGTATTTGCATTTTCATGTCTCTGGGTGCCTGTGACTATGTGTGCACATTAGTGTGTGTGTGTATGCACATGCCTGTGCATTTGTTCATGTGTATGAGTGAAAGAGGAATTTTAGATGTGACTGTTTTTCTAGTCTGCACACACAAATGGTTCACACATACACAAACACACAGCAGCTCATCCACAATGCAATACACACTCAGCCTTACCTATCTACCTACCTACTGTAGACACACACACACACATACAAAGCAGCTCCACATTACCTACCTACCTACTGTACACACACAGCAGCTCCTCCACAATAAACAGACACTCAGCCTTACACACACACACACACACACACACACTGTAGCTCACCACACTCAGCCTTACCTTCCCACCTACTTGTGCACACACACAGTAGCTCCTTTACACACACTCAGACAGGGACGTCACTAGCTTGCGGTCTTAGCCCCTTTAACAGATTTGTTAATGCACATGCTCCAAGCAACATTTTGTGATTTGTAACACCTAAACAGTAAAGGCTAAACACCTTGTTAGGCTAAAGCGTAGCAAATCAGTCCATTGATGGAACTTGTCCCTGTTTTCTGTGTAGACCATTATTAACCTTAATCAAGCAGACCTTCTCAGCACAACCTCTCTCTTGTGTTGGCTAACATTTTTCAAATCGTTGGCTAACATTATCCATAATTTTAGCTGTCCAAATTAGTGTTGGATTAGACAGTGCAGTCTATATTGTCTTCCCTTCCGGTGAACATAGGGAATGGTAAGCAATTACAATTGCTGACATTAACTTACCATTTCACCTGGTGTATCACTGTGAATCTATTCCTCTTTCAGTCGGCCTTAGTTATAGCAAATAAACACCTGCCTGAAACTATCCTGCCCGCCTCCTGGCTAGGGCTGGGAAACCTATAAAACTATAAATCTAACAATTCTATTATGTAATATCCATAAGGTCCTTTTCTTCAAGATTTGTGATAAAAGTGCATACATGCATTTATTTCAAACATTGTAAATAAATAAAACACCCAAAATTATGGGGGGCTCAGAAAGTTTTTAGGGGGGCTGAAGCTTCTCTGCAACCTCCTTGCGCTTCCGATGTTATTGTGTTATAATGCAATTATCCATTCACACAGATAAACAGTCACATCTCTGTGACCTCCTTACTCTTTTGTGGTTATCACCACAGATAAAGTCACTTCTCTCTGACTCCAATCAAACTCAAATGGCAAAATTTGATAACCGTCGGCCCCCATGGCCTGTCTATGCTTGAAACTATACTGCAATATTAACTTTAGGCCATCGCCCAGTTTCTACTTACTTCAAACTGAAAATGGATGGAAACCACATTGTAATGTCTCTATCTATATGTGTGTATGTGAGTGTCTGTGTGTGTAAGAGAGAGAAAGAGAGCAAGTGTGTGCGAGAAGGAGAAAGTGTATCTGTGTGTGAGTGCATGTCTGTGTGTATGCGGTTGTGAGAGTCTGTGTATATGTGTGTGTGTGTGTGCTTATGAGAGAGTGTGTGAGTTAAGAGATTGGTCATTAATCTGTGAGGTAACTAACGGACCATCACTGCGGAACTCTGGGTAATGGGCCAGTGCAAGACTCTGCTGAGTCCAACACACACACACACACACACACACATGCACACAAACCCTGCTGAGTCCATTGGGCAACAAACTGATATCTCCTCCTCTCACTCAAACCCACACATACACACACACACATGCACACACACACACAATGTTCTGTCTATTGCCCTTTTGAATACACACACACACACACACACGTGTTATTGAGTTTAATCATGACTGTTTTGGCTAATTATAGTATCTACACACACACACACACACTCCTTTTATACATTAGCCTTCATCGCCATGGCAGCTCAAGCAGGGGTCCCTCTGTCTTCTTCCTCTCTTCAGGTCTAGTGGGCAGGTTATGTGTGTGTGTGTGTGTGTGTCTGTTTGATATATTAGCGTAACTATTTGGGTGTGTTTGTGATTCTGTGTGTGTGCTTGCATGTGTGTGTGTGTGTGTCTATTTGTTTGTGCTTGCATATGTATGTGTGTGTGTACATTTGTCACAGGTCCAGGAGTCATTTTGGTCCTATATGTTAACCCCTAGTGCGGATTGGGGACGCTGTGTGTGCTGGTCTGTTGCCATTGTGAAGTATCAAAGCCCACAGCATGCTGAAGTCTCTGCTTCTGGGGTGGGCAGATATGGCATCCTCGTGCCGTGCACGTGATGCAATGCTAATAATATAAATACTTAGAATCTAGCTAAGCTAATGTTTGGGCTACAGACTCAAAGCAGTGCTACAGGTTCAACTAATGCTACACTCGTAAGCTAGTGCTGTTCCATTCAGTGCCTCAGGATGGCGCTATGGTGCCAGAGTACAAGCCTGATGAGTGTTATGTAGGAGGCTTGAGTGTTGTGAGTGTGAGTGATGAATGTTACATTTCAATTTGCAATACAAAATTAATACATCAAAATCAACTCATGAGGTATTGTTGGGATATCCATTATTTACATTACATTCCCTATTCACATTGCATTTAAAACACACATTCCACAGGCCTGTTAAGCTCCATCCTTGCTACCACACACTTGCCTTAAAACACACGCACGCGCACAAACACACACACACACACAGGCCTGTTGAGCTCCATTCTTGGCTGGCATGGAAGAGCGAGAAATGGTGTGGTATGGGAAGAACAATGATCAATGAATATTGATTGTCTGTTATGACACAGAAAGATGGTGACGGGGGATTAAAGAGATGGTGGAGATACAAAAAGGAAGAGAGTGATGAGAGAATGAGAAAAAATGAGAAAAAGAGAAAGTTATTCCCTTTACAAGACAAAATAGAACATATACATAAACACAATTGCAAGACGTCACTGTACTGAAGATTGATCTCCAAGAGACCAATCAATCGATCAATACAGCAAACAATGTATCAGTCTGGCAAAGGGAGAGCAGAATAAACGACAGCACTACTACTCAGCTTAAACAAAACAGCCCTGATAGCACACACACTCACACCAAGACACAATTGAGTTTCATCTGCAAACCACACACACACGCACGCGCACACACACACAACACCCAGAATGATAGCAGCACTCACACAGACAGATTGAATTGATCATGCATCCTTGGTGTAGATTGAAATAAATCCTCCCTCTTGTCAGTGGCTGCACCCCCAACACACATACACATTTGTGCGCACACGCACACACACAGTCTCTGGTGACCACACCCACAGTCAACACTTGCCACCCATCAATCCAGCCGTATGAGTGCATAAATCTCCTTTACAGATAACAGCAGAAGCACACAGTGTTTGTGTGTGTGTGTTTGTGTGCACTTATGAATGGCCATTGCTGCCTGAGGTGTGTATTGAATAAAATACTTAAGTATGTGTGTGTGTGTGTGTGTGTGTGTGTGTGTTCACAGATGAACATGATGGGTTAGCGGGTTGTGTGTAAAACACTAAAGAAAAGGTCTAGGGAGTACAAAGGATATTCGGAAAAGGTTTCTGAGTTACATGATGTCTGTATAAAACAGTGAATATTGTGAGATAGGGGGCTCTAGCTAGACAAGGAGCCTGACTTTAAGTATGGTTCTGTTAAAGTAATATTAGAATTCGAGTTATCATTAGGTATGGTTAAGACCATGATTAGAGCCAGCATTGTACACTAGACGAGATAGCTGCTGACGCAGAGGCCAAATGTCACGAATGGGCCTTAAATGTCCACCTTTTCTCAATGACAGAAACGGCAGGAATAGAATGAACTAAATACATATAATGTCATACTGTATGTAAGACAGTTGAGACATCATGTCTATCTGAAACAAAAAGTCATAACCTGCACTTGGCTATGAGAACATTAATGCCTTTTATTCTGATTCCAGTACTCTCAATATTGTATGAAACATTAAATATTGTCGTTAGAGGTCATATGACACAGTAATATTGTGCGTTAGCTGTATGATTATAAAACCCCGCAATTATTGTGCGCTAGATGTATCAAACAGTAATATTGCTTGTTAGATATCATATGAAAGAGTAATATTGTGTGTTAGATGTACTTTGTATGGTATGAAACAGCAACATTGTGAGTTGGATGATGTATGAAACAGTAATGTTTTGCATTAGATGCTGATGAAACAGTAATGTTGTGCGTTAGATGAGTGTGTGTGTGTGTGTGCTGTAGGATGAGAGTGCAATAAGAAGTATGTGGGGGTTGCAATAGGATAAGTGTGTGTGTGTGTGTGTGTGTGTGTTTGTGCAACAAGATGTGAGTGTGTGTGTGTGTGTGTGGGGGGGGGGGGGGGTTGAAATACAATCACGCACAGACACACACCGTCGCATGGACTTCTCTTACACAAACACTCACACACACACACACAAACATACAGACACACCTGCCCACACACACCCATGAAAGGCTTTGAGATGGGCTCTGTGTACTTCTAGAGGGTTGTACAGTGCAAGGAGTGAAGAGAGGCCCCCTGTCACTTTTCATCAGGCATACTGAAGGTTACCTCAGAGCCCTAGACTCACCACAGAGGCTTGACTGCAGGCAGCACACTCACGAGGGACCCCAAGAGTGTGTGTGTGTGTGAAAAGGGCCTATAAGGACAAGACGGTGATAAAAGGTTGGCTTTCTTAAATGAAAAAAAAAACTGCTGATGGTGTTTAACATTTCATTTAAATGTTTCCCCTCTCTCTTACACACACACACACACACACATATATACACAGGGTTACACCAACACACCAACACACATGCATTGACAAAGTCACAAAGTGCTGTCTGTAGTCAGAAGAATGACAAAATCAGGGAGTGAGAATGATTGTGGGGGATGTAGTTCCATTTGACAAGTGTAATTCTGAGAAGGGGTCGATCTCAGGACCTCTTGGAGGGTCTGTCTTTGCATGGGGCCTTTCATGAAGTTAGTTGCTATCCATGTACAGGAGGAGTTGGTGCCAGGGAAGTCAAGCGGACAGAGAAGATTGCGTAAGACTAGGGAAGCAAGTTAGTCAGGCCAGTCTAGGTGTAGATTAGCAATCAGTTTTATGCTGCTAACTCAAAGCTACTCTGTAGATTAGCACTTCAACACCACTAATGCACTGCTTGCACCAATAACACAAACACACACATACAGACAGACACATGCACACACATTCACGCACAACCCCCAGCAGCAGCTCTGACTGTCTTGGGAGAGAGTGTGTTTTCCTCCTCTGTCTTTTGATGTTCCAAAACTAAATCCCTCACATCATTCTCTGGGATACTCTCGACAACCTCTCTCTCTCTCTGTCTGTCTCTCTCTTGCTCAAACACACACACACACACACACACACACACATCCTTCACAGCATTCTCTGGGACACTCTCAGACACAAGTCATTTGTTCCCTAGCAACTACCACCCTACTCCTTTTTTACACGCCCAGCTCTGATTGGCTAACAGCTGTTCCACGTTGGGGCATTTCTGTCCTGCAAGGAAGGATTCTGGGCACTTTTACCGGCTCCTTCACCCTGCAGTACGCAGTCTTCACACACACACACACACACATCTAAAATATACACTCAGTCTTTCTTTCTTTCACAAATACACACAAATCTAAAGACCACACACAATTCTCATCTCTCTCACTCTCTCTAACACACACACACACACCACATACACACACACAAACAGCTGCATTTTTGCTGAGTGATGGGTTGAACCAAAATGCTGTATCATCCCTGCCTGTATAATCCACACTCATAAAGACACACACAGACACACATACACACACAGCACAATATTAAAAATCTCTTTTATACACATTACACATACACATCAACAATATCTATTTCACACACAAATGCACGTATACTTTCATACGCACAAACACAAACTATTATACATTTACACACATATTTTTCACATATACATACACAAATATATGCACACTTATGCACACGTTAGCATATTTCACACACACATACACATGTACATACGGAACAGATGCCAGCTAGCTTAGCTGCACAAATAGAAAGCTGTAAACGTCCCTCCTGAAAGCCTTTTAATCACAATAAAGTGAAGTTGCTTAGTAATGTATCTTTCAGTAATATACATTACTGTGTAAAATTAAATTTCAGTTACTTTTAGTAATATTCAAGGATTACTATTTCAATTGCATACAAGACTTAGAAACCGGTTCATGGAATGAAAACAAAAAACAAAAAGATTGGCCATTTTCTGAAGATAATAAACAAAAACACACACTGATGTGAGTGTTAATAGCTATCTGGTGTCTGAGAGCAGAGTGTTAAAGGTTAGACAGACCCCTGTGAGCCAGAGGAAACACAAACACTCATTAAGCCCCACTGTGTGTGTATGTGACTACCCCATGCCTTTGTGTGTGTTTTTGTCTGTGTGTATGTGTCACTTCCCCTATGCCTATGCATTTGTGTGTGTGACTACCCTTATGCTTTTGTGTGTGTGTGAGTGTGTGTGTGACTACCCCATGTGTTTGTGTGTGTACGTGTGTGTATATACCCTTATGTGTTTGTGTGCGTGTGTGTCAGTCTGGATGAATATGTGTGTGTATGATTAGTGTTCTAATGATGAACTGGCTTAATGAAACTGTATTGTTGCCTTGCTGTAAAAATAGCAGTGACCTCAGAAGCTGCTGCTGAAACTATGTGTGTGTGTGTGTGAGAGAGAGAGCGAGAGAGAGAGAGAGAGAACTCAGAGACTGGCCATGAATGTAGGTTAAGGGTGATGGGAAAGG
Organism: Limnothrissa miodon; assembly: GCA_017657215.1. Lineage (NCBI taxonomy): Eukaryota > Metazoa > Chordata > Actinopteri > Clupeiformes > Clupeidae > Limnothrissa > Limnothrissa miodon. Next base: position 5,652 of record JAGFZM010002916.1, on the reverse strand, counting down.
TGAGTCAGAGTTTGTCTTTGACACACACACACACACACACACAGACTCCTCTGGCAGTGAAGTGTGGATGGAGTTACAGTCTTACAACACTCTAGTCTGACACACACGTACAAGTCTCAGACAACGCAGCTAACAGACACGCACAGGTCTGACATAACGAAGCCGGCACACACACACACACACACATCTCAGACATAACGCACCTTTGTCCCTCTACCCCTGACGCTGATGCATTGGCGGCTCCGACAGACTGACACACACACACACACCCTGCCATCTCACACTTGTCTCTGGTCCCCCCCTATCACACACACACACCTCGCCATGTCAAACTTGTCACTGGTACCCCCTAACACACACATCACACTTGTTCCCAGTGCCAGGTGGCCTTTGCACGCATCTCTGCTGCCATATGACACGCACACCACACACTCTCTCTCTCTCTCACACACGCACACTCTCGTTCTCTCTCTCTGTCTCTCCTTTTCTCTTAGTCTCACGCACACACATTCACGCACATACTGTATATATCACACAAGAGTACCCATGGTGTTACCCTGTGGGACACACACTCACACACTGTGCACTCACACACAATGCATTGTTGCGTGTGTGTCTCTGATGCAGAAATGCTTGTTTTTTTTTTTCTTTGAGTGTGTGTGTTTGTGTGTGTGATGCAGTAAGTCTTGGGGTGTGTGTTTGGGTGTATATGTCTGCTGTAAGGCTTGTAGTTTGTGTGTGTGTGTGTGTATTTGGTGCAGTAAGCCTTGGTGTGTGTGTGTGTATGTTTGTGTGTGAGTGTGTGTATCTGATGCAGTAAGGCTTGTACTGTGTGTGTGTGTGTATCTGATGCAGTAAGGCTTGTACTGTGTGTGTGTGTGTGTGATGCAGTAAGGCTTGTAGTGTGTGTATGCATGTGTGTGTGTGGGCACTGTTAACTCCTGATTGTTTTGCATATAAAAGCTCATCTGTATGAGGGAATGGAACTGTTCCTGAGGTGCCGCCACAACAAGGTGTGTGTGTGTGTGATGCAGTAAGGCTTGCAGTGTGTGTCTGTGTGTGTGTGTGATGCAGTAAGGCTTGCAGTGTGTGTGTTTGTGTGTGTGTCAGATATGAATGCAGATATTCACTAGTTGAGCTGCTCAAAATTCATTCATTTGGCAGCTATTTGTTCAAGGAGATTGAGGGGGCTGCAGCTTCTTGTTCCTGTGAGTTTGAAATCTTATCGTGTCTCACACACTGCACAGCCCCAGGGAACACACACACACACACACACACACACACACAGTGGGAATTCTAGGAGAATTTGGCCATGTTCTATTCCCAACAAAGAACAAGGGACAGTGTTAAAGTCCTTCTATTGTTGGTGAAGTGTGTGTGTTTGTGTGTATGTGTGACATGGGCAGAATATGTGTGTGTGAACTGCTGTGTGTGTGAACTGTTTTATTTTTTCCCACAGACAGTGTGTGTGTGTGTGTGTGTTAGACAGTAGTTCTCTCTCATTCCCACGCAGTGACAACAATGAAACAATGAATAAACACACACACACACGCAAACATACATATTGATGGCAATATATGGTCTGTTAAAAGTAATGCCAGGCCCTTCACAAATCGCCTTCCAATAGTTTCTGTCTTGCAGTGATCAAGGCACTCTGGAAACACGTGAGGGTGGTTGGATATGAAGAAGTTTGTGATCAATCACTTGGATACACCTTCCCACGTACCATGGATTTTCATGATATTCACTTTTAACCCACATACAAGTCATGGACCTTGCAACACCAAGAAGACAGGCGTGCATGTAGTCAGGCACGCAACTTTGTATCAGGTCAAAAGATGGAATCAAGGACAAAATAGACAGGCCGTTCACTCCTTTCACAGCTGTACAAGTTTTTAAAGCTTCTTGAGCAAAATCTAGGCTGCTAACATGACTTCTGCTTTCAGTATTAGACTGGAAAGGGTAGACCCGTGCATGACCTTGACCCTTCTCAACCACTACTGCTAAGGAGATTTGTTCCTTTGTGTAAACAGTATGAACATCCAAATTCACCATTGAATTGCTTAAAATTTTGAATAATCGGTCTTGCAACAGAATCACATACTGCAACCACAGGAAATACTTTGGACTGACCACGAATACCATTTGCATTGATCCACTCAAACCCATGAGTAAGCAGTTGATTGCATTCTTTCACAAATGTTGATAAGTATGTGTTACAGTTTGGCTTTGATGAACCAAACCATACGACTGACAACATGACTTGTTTGGCTTTAAAATCAGGTGGTAATTCATTGACTACATAGAGAAGTGGCCAAATAATGTAAGATTTCTTAAACACAGGTACCCCATCACAGTTAAAGGTTAGTGTGAGATTGATGTCATGCTCAGATTGGCTTTCTCTGTTATCCCTCTTGTAAAACTCACTATCGGTGATATCTGTCAGTAGTCCAGCACCTCTCTTAGGCCTAATCAACTGGCTAAAAAGTTCCTCTTGTTCCATTATATTCTTCAATTGTGATTCTAGTGGAAAAACAATAAAGAAGTGCCCCTGTTTCATGTGATCAGCTACACTACAAGAATATTGACAGTTAGGACAAACCACCTTTTCTCCCTCAATGTATACAGAAATTGTGCATCCCTCACATATGTAGTGAAACTGAATATTTATTTTGAAGTCATCAGATTTTTTTGTAAAAGTGATGTTTGGTAGATGACACAGCATGTCTTTCTCTTATTACATTAACAACTTTAAGTGTGTCTTCTAAAGCTTCCTCGGTCAGGCCATGCTTGAGTTTTAAAGCAAGAAGTAGCAACTCATGCTGTTTTCTTATATTCTCGACAGTAGCAGTTTGCCGTACCTGCATATTTGGTATGAATGAGACCTTCACAGACCTGCAACAAAGACACACACAAAAAAATTAAATGTTATTTTATTTCAGCCAATGATCCTAAATAGCAAACATATGTCTATTAGTCTTACTACTATTATAAAGTACAGGTAGAAATTCAACAAACTTGCATATCAATTAGCATTTAGGTTCGTTGATTGCACAAATAGGCAAAAATATGTTAATATGTGACTATTACTATTAGAGGCGGTGGTGGCGCAGGTTGTAGAGGAGCTGTTCGGTGACTGCAAGGTTGCAGGTTCGAGCCCCACTCTACCTGACCCCATCGAAGTGTCCTTGAGCAAGACACTGAACCCCAATACCGGTATACTTGTAATGAGTATAGAGTCAGATCAGGATCAAAGGAAATGCCTGAAGAACCAGAATCACAGGAGAGGTGCACAGGATCACAGGACACATCACATGCAGGACCATGATCACAGGAGACAAGTGCCCGACCAGCACTACAGGAGACGTGTGAAGAACCAGGATCACAGGAGATGAGCGCAAGATCACAGGAGATGACTGCAG
>JAGFZM010002915.1:1934-11934 GCA_017657215.1 Limnothrissa miodon | reverse complement strand
CCAGTCTCTCCAAACTGCAACCCCGCTCCTCCTCCAAGCTCCACAGACAAAGGCGGTGGACCACAGGAAAAATGATGGTCGGATGCAACATTTGAAACCTCACAGAGGCCGACAAAAAATAAATAAAAAGTAATAATAACAAGTCATAGCCATTGTAGGCTACAGCAGTGTAGAACGGAATGTAGAGAAACTTAAAAAAGGGGTGAAAAGGGTGAAAAAAGAAGGGGAGCTAAGGTTAACGGCAGCCATCGTACAGCGCCATCACCATATCATACAAAATGACATTGATTTCTCATACCTATCCATCATACAAAATGACACTGATTTCTCATACCTATCCATCATACAAAATGACAAAATACCTCTCAATTATATAACATGGCATTCCTGATAGACAGAAACATACCAATTTGACCAATTCTCTCAGCAGTAGTATTAGCCAATGCATTGACACTAGTGTGTCTTATCTGTGTAATGGTAGTATTAGTCAATACATAGTCACTAGTGTGTCTTAGGGAGAGACCTCTTTGTCCTATGAAGGAATGTGGTACATGTATGATCTTCAGTAGTGTAGTATGATCTGTGTAGTATGATCATCAGTAGTGTGGTGTGATCTTCGATGTAGTGTGATCACACACACATACATACATGTTCTTACACAATTTTATAACAGCCTTACACCCCCCCCCCCACACACACAGTCTCACTTATTTATATATAGTACCAGCTTAGTACAGACACGCATGTTCATACATGTATTCATTTATATAGTCCCTTAGCACAGACATACACACACACACATTTATATATCAGCCTAGTACACACACACACACACACACACACACACACACACATTTATATACCAGTCTAACACACACTCATGGCTCTGACTCCATTTGCCTGTGTTGTATATCCTCATGTCCCAACTGCTGTCACTACAAGGGCAGACACACACACACACACACACACACACACAAACAAACAAACACACACACACACAGACGTAATTTCACAGTCTGTTGTCTCCATATGGAATGAAGACCCAGCATGCTCCTCAGTGCTTACACACACACACATACACTTCTCTCTCTCCCTTTCTTCCTGTCTCTCTCTTCCACACACAAACACACACACACACTTCTATCTCTCTCTTGCCTCTCTCTTCCACACACACACACACACACACACACACACACTTCTCTCTCTCTCTTCCTGCCTCTCTCTTATACACACACACACACACACACACACACACACACACATTGTCTTTTCTATAACAACTTGTACACAGTTCATTATTTTTTTTACGCAAGGAGGCCGATGTTTTGAACTCATCAAAATGCAACATGAAATGAAATACTATTTAATACTATGAAGATGATCCAGAAATCATTAACTTTTTTTATTTAAATTTTCAGCAATTTTCAAAATTTCCACGCAGACATTTTCTGCAATTTTCTAAATTTTCACACAGACATTACTCAGGTAGGAGTAATATCTCTGTGCAGGCATTCGTAAGCTACCTCAGCAATCTAATATTTCTGTGCAAGCATTCCACAGGTACTTCATTAATCTAGGTGGGACCAGAGTTTATCCTCTTCTTTTAGTTGTAGCTCACTTGCTTTGGTCCAGACCAAATTTATTATTTATTTAGTTTTTTTCCCCCCACATTGCATTGTTTTGCAGGTGGATGTACGGTAAGGTCATTCAGTCATATGGTCCAATCCCCTGTTGCAAGGTTGAATTTGCCTTGAATTAGTTTTTTCTAACCCGTTTTTTCTGAATGCTTAAAAACTACAAATGATTCTTGTAGCACAATTTCTAAAACTATTAATAGTTGCAGGTAGACTATTCACTGAGTTTGCATAATTAAAAGCACAAACACTGCTTTGCACACAGTTTGCACTTTTATAACACACAATTTCCAAATTATTAGCACACTCCTAGTAGAAATATACACATTTCACAAATTCACTCTAAATTCACCTCCTAGTCTTTGTCCTCTTCTTCCACCTGCTGCTTGAAGTCCTTGTACTCTTCCTTGCCCTCCTCTAATCCTCACTTTTCTCAGTCAATTCTCTCAGTCCCCCATTGTTCTTCACATTGAAAGCTTATTTATAGTGCTCATGCTGATTGCAAAGTGAACTAATTATCTAAAATAGTTTCTGCATGGCACAATGTGCTTAACAGTTAGCAAAATAGTGTAAATAATAGCAATAAATGTGTATATTTTTACTAAGAGTGTGCTAATAATTTGGAAATTGTGTGTAAAGTAGTGAGTTGTGTTTACAGTTCCGCAAAAAGAGTGCTGTGGAGTAGATTGTATTTATACATTTGCAAATTGTGTGTTATAAAAGTGCAAACTGTGTGCAAAGCAGTGTTTGTGCTTTAATTATGCAAACTCAGTGAGTAGTTTACCTACTCTTAATAGTTTTAGAAATTGTGCTGCAAGAGTCATTGTTAGTGGTTAAGTATTCAGACAAAACTGTAGGGGAGAGCCGGAACGATTGAACCGGGGGACGAATGAACCACTGAGATTTTCTCGTAAACCATTCACAATTCAAACATGAAATTTTGTCATCCCATACAGCTTGTAATACTAGCCAAACCCTGGGAAAATCGTGTTGATATGCAATACTGATCTGAAGTTAGACCCAGGAGGTCATTTTTAAAGGCGGAAAGTAAATTCTCGTATGCGCCAGTTTTTTTTATACGTCATGTTTGGTTTGCGACATAATATACACTTATCACTTTTAAACAACAGATGAATTGATGGTGTAACATATCCTACAGTATGAAATGTCAATGTTTTTTAGTCTAGGAGAAAAACGCCTTTTGCTGTAAGCAGGCACTGTCGGGACGATTGAACCACTTGTTTCAGCCGTCCCCCAGTAGGTCGTGCAAGTAGTCAAAGCAGTACGTTTTGCGGTCAGTGCATTAACATTTTGAAATAATAAGCGTTTGCAATAACTAAAAAGTACTTAAAACTATAACAAATAATTTTATTGGCTCTCCATCCCTCCTCATCAGTCGCCATCCATTAGTGTGCCAATTGGAACCTGTTTTTTTTTCAATATAATCACGTATAGACCTTTTTCTCAGTATAAAGCATGAAAGCAACTTGAAATATGAAGATATTATCATAGGACGACGGCAGCCAAGCTCGTTTAAAGGAAGTCCGGTAATAATTCCGGTGTCAGCTCAACGTGAATTTGCCTACAACAAAGATTGTTTAATAACTACTTAAATATTATGAGAACATGCTTGAAAATTGAGCAGCATTGACTAAAAGGGGTCTTTGTCACATATTTTGTCAGTATAAAGCATGAAACCAACTAGAAATATGAATATATAATCATAGGACTATGACAGCCAAGCTCGTTATGGAGTCCGGTAATAATTCCGTCAATTAGCCTGCAACAAGGATTGTTTGATAACTACTTATATATTATGAGAACTTGCTTGAAATTTGAGCACAATTGACTAAAAAGGGTCTTTGTCAGATATATCACATAAAAATGGGGATAACTTTTAAGGATACCTTATATTTTATACTGGTTCATTTGTCCCACCCTAGTGTTTCAATCGTCCCACCCAATCGGGACGATTGAAACAAATGATCAATTCTTTATCAATTCAAATAAATTACAGCACAATCGTCGCCTATCTATATGAATTAACACAAGGCTTTAAGAGACAACATATGTGAGTTGTTGTTCACACAAAAAAAGTGTCTGTAACGTTGTCTGCAAAAACGACATTTAATCGAAAAGTGGTTCAATCGTCCCGGCTCTCCCCTAACTGTTTGGTACAAAAATACCATTTTTACAAAGGTTTGTAGAGTTAAGTAAGATGTATTATCGTTTTGCAAGAGATCTAGAATGTTTTGCTGATTTGGTCTAAGGTTCTCTTTCGTTTCGAAGCCGAAACGTACGAATGGATGATGCCTATCATCTCCTACTTTTTCTGAAGTCAATTTTAACCAACCCTTTGAAAAAAGGGCAGTAAGCGCTCTGACGCGCGCAGGCAACTACTTAGACAGCCCTGCGTGACGTCAGAAAGTCTATATATTGACTGCGCTTACGCTTCAGGACCTCTTTGCCTCTTTCACCTCGCCTACTGCGTGTGTTCTGAGTTGTTTTTTCGTTTGCTCCCGCAAATATTTCTAAACCAACGGCTTTTTTGAAAGCCCACCACAAAAGCTTTTTTCAAAGCTCTCCGAGGGATTCCGTCTTGCTCCAAGTGCTCACGCCGGTCCCTTCTCCGGCGCGCTCCCCTCACCTGATGCCCACCCGCTCCCTGCTCACCCCACTGTCATAGCTGATGCGCAGGCCTCCTGGGAGGCTCCCTTCGCCGCCATTGCCCCTATACAGGGCCACGCGCCGTTTTACGCGATGGACGGAGCGGGTGCCAACGGCCTCATGCAGCTCCCTCGCGTTGAAGATGCGGTCGCTGGTTGTCTAGCGCCATCTTCTGCCACCACCTGGACATCGCCTCCTGAGCTTCCTTCTAAGCCGTGCCAGCGCACGGAGAAGCTCGTTTCTAAGGCCGTCATTTGTACAGGCCAGGCGATAAGGGCGATGAATACCGCCTTCCTTCTCTCCTCTCTGTCTGAGGAACTGGTGGCAGATCTCTCGGCGCAGCCGTCGGATCTTACCCTCCATCAGCTGCGCAGAGCTACCGCTCTCACCTCGCTGGCCATCAGGGCGGCCATTAAAGCCGACGGGCGCTCCCTTGGCTCTTTGGTCGTCATCGACAGGCACCTCTGGCTGAATCTCTCATCCATGCCAGAGAAGGAGAAGAGACATTTCATGAACGCTCCCATCTCCGCTGATGCTCTGTTTGGCCAGGCGCTGGAACTCCAGCGCGATCGCTTAGAGAAGACGGAAGTCGGCGGCTCAGGCCCTGCAACCCGTGCTTCCTAAGCGTGCCCCGCCTTAACCAGCCGCTCCGGCTGCGCCTCAGACGCGTGCTCTCGCGCCTCAACGGACGCAGCAGAAGAAAAAGACGGACGCACCCAAAGCCGCGCCACCGCCGGCTACCGGGTCACAACCTCCTTGGCAGTGCTCTCGCTCACGCGCGGCTCCCGCCAACCGTCCAACCAGCCAGGAACGGCGCAAGAGGCCACAGCGATCCTGATACGATCGCGTGTGTGCGGCAGAGCATGTCATGCGACCCCTATCCATTGACTGCTATGCCTCTGTGTGCTCCAAAAGGCACGGGTCCCCGCTCTGCAGTCCCCAGCTCGGAGCGTTCCCCCCTGCTTCGGCGGTCCTCTCTGATCTCACCCCCTCAAGGGGCGCTGAGTTTGCCTTGTTCACAAGCACCCCGCACACACACTATCGCCCCTCTGGGGCAATGTTTGGGTCGCGCACTGGGCCACCGATTCGGTCTCCGCCGTGCTTCAGCTTACGCACGACGTGCACTATGCGCCTTGCGTGACGTCACGCCTCGACAGCGCCCAGGTGGCGCCGAGGCCTCTACTAACGTCACGGGCCACGGCCTCCGCGTCCTCTGTCTCACTCGCCTCCGAGCAGTGGGCATGCGACGCATCGGAGTCGTTCACGGTCGAGAAGCCCTCCCCGTCCTCTCTCGCCGCTTCTGTCGGCCGATTTATCGCCCAGGTACGGGCAGAACTGTCCGCTCAGTCTGACACTTCTGCCATTGGGCAGACGGGAAACTTCTCCCCCCTTTTCAAGGTCGTCGCTGACGCGCGCCCCAGGTCGGCCGTCCCACGGGGCGTCGCGGGTGAAGTGCACAGCTCACCGACCACGAACGTCGCTGACGCGTGCTCCAGGTCGACCGCCCCACGGGCCGTCGCGAGTGAAGTGCTCAGCTAACCGACCTCGGATTTCGCTGACGTGCACACCAGGTCACCCGCCCCACGGGGCGTCGCGAGGGACGTGCGCGGCTCGCCAACCACGCGTGAGAGCCCAGGGGTCTCACACACGGTTGACTTGCCCTCAGCCCCCACGTTACGTCGGGTCTCTGCCCTGTCAGTCGGACGCTCTTCAGCTTCGCGGACAGCCTCAGTCATTGACCTCGGCCCCCTTAGTGCCACTCGGGGGCAGCATAGCACTTCGTTTGTCCTTGCTGCCTCCTCATTCCGCCGCTCTGCTCAGGCAGAACTGGGCGATGTGCACAACGTCGCGTTGGGTTCTTTCAACAGTGTTGAAAGGCTATCAACTGCAGTTCAGGTGGCCACCCCCGCCCTTCAGAGGTGTCATGGAGTCAGTGGTGCCCCCCTCCAGGGCCCCTGCTCTCAGACAAGAGCTTCGCGATCTCTTGAGAAAGGGCGCTATTCAGCGCGTAGATCCGACGCTCGCTCGCGCGCGCAGGTCGTTACAGTACGTACTTCCTTGTGCCCAAGAAGTCGGGCGCTTTTTGCCCTATTCTAGATCTCAGAGCGCTCAATGCTTCGCTCAAACCTCTCACCTTTCGCATGCTCACGGGGCGTATGGTGGCGGAGTCAGTCCGTCAGGGGGATTACATGGTCACCATAGACCTTCAGGATGCCTATTTCCACATAGGTATAGTCCTGAGGCACAGGCGTTTTCTGCACTTTGCCTTCAAGGGCAGAGCTTACGAGTACACAGCCCTCCCTTTCGGTCTGTCTCTGGCACCTCGGTGCTTCACCAAGTGTGTGGAGGCGGCGATTGCTCCTCTACGCGCCCAGGGTATCAGACACCTCAATTACTTGGACGACTGGATGCTGCTGGCGGGTTCCAGACGGCTCCTAACGTCACAGGTTCACACTGTTTTGCGTCACCTGCACGATCTGGGCTTCTTAGTAAACCTAAGCAAGTGCATGCTCTCTCCCTCTCAGGAGGTCGAGTTCTTGGGCGTGAGTCTGAACTCACGCTCAATGAGAGCGACGCTCACTTCGAAGAGACTGCAGGACGTCAGGGCGTGTCTACGCCACTTCAGACTAGGTGCCTGCGTTTCGGCCAGGCTGTGTCTCAGACTGACGGGCCTCCTGTGCGCCGCGGGTGGCGCTGTCCCACTTGGCCTTTTACACTTACGCCCGCTGCAGCTCGCCTTAGCGGAACTAGGTGTGTCCTCCAGGTCGAACCCTGCCCGTCGGATCTTAGTGACGGTGACCACCGATGCGTCCAAGAGCGGCTGGGGCACCGTTTGCTGCGGTCGCCCCGCCAGAGGGACATGGGGCGCAGCCTCCAGGAGGCTACACATCAATGTGTTAGAGCTCCTAGCTGTCTTTTGCGCTCTGAAAGAGTTTCTCCCTCTTCTCGGAGGAGAACACATTCTGGTGCATACGGACAGCACCACTGTAGTGGCTTATATCAATCGCCAGGGCGGCACGCGCTCTCCGGACCTGTTTCGCCTGGCGTACAAGCTGCTCACCTGGGCCTCCCGCCACTTCCTGTCGATCAGGGTGTCGCACTTGCCCGGTGTGCGCAACACAGGCGCGGACCTCCTTTCCAGGGGTGTTCCGCGTGCAACCGACTGGCGCCTCTGCCCAGCCGTGGTGCACAGCCTCTGGTCCCGCTTCGGGCGGGCACGAGTCGATCTTTTCGCCTTGAGCGAGAACGCTCACTGTCCAGTGTGGTTTTCACTGGAGCGAGATGCGCCGCTAGGGTCGGACGCGCTGGCACATCCGTGGCCGCGAGGTCTACTCTACGCTTTCCCCCCCCTTCCTCTGATGCGTCAGGTGTTGGCCAGGATCAGAGCGGGGGCTCACAGGGTGATTCTGATCGCCCCCAATTGGCCATCTCAGAGCTGGTTCTCAGATCTGGTCTCACTGCTGGACGGCCAGCCTTGGACCCTCCCTCTGAGGAGGTATCTCCTATCTCAGGCTCACGGGTCGCTGTGGCACCCCAAGCCGGAAGCGTGGAGACTGACGGCTTGGCCCCTGAACGGGCACGTCTCCTAGAGAGCGGCCTGTCAGGCGCAGTTATAGAGACTGTTCAGGCTGCTAGAGCTACGTCCACTAGGTCGTTGTATACACTAAAGTGGCGTGTGTTCAGCACGTGGTGCAGAGACAGAGGCTGTGATCCTCTAGTCTGCCCTATTGGCGAGGTGCTTGCTTTTCTGCAACACCTGTTTGATCAGGGTCGTACACCCTCTACTCTGAAGGTGTATCTCGCAGCTATTTCAGCATGCCATGTTGGCTATGTTGGCGTTTCCCCAGGCGCTCACCCCCTTGCGTCGCGCTTCATGAAGGGCGTCAGGCGGCTCCGCCCCTCTTCCACACGTTCGGTCCCTACTTGGGACCTGGCCACTGTCCTACGCGGACTGGCCCTTATGCCCTTTGACCCTCTGTCGAGTGCCAGTCTAAAGATGCTTTCCCTTAAGACTGCGCTTCTGCTCGCTCTGGTCTCGGTGAAGCGCGTTAGCAATCTGACTGCCCTGTCAGTCAGTCCTGACTGTCTTGAATTCACGCAAGATGACGCGCGGGTAACGCTGCTACCAAATCCTTTTTCTCGCCCGAAAGTGCTGTCTACTGACCCTCGTTCAAGGGTCATTGAGCTCTCAGCCCTTCCTGAGACGGGTGGTTCTGTGCCCGTCACTCTGTGCCCGGTCAGAGCGCTTCGTGCCTATTTGACGCGTACGCAGAGCATCAGGAAGACGAACCAGTTGTTCGTCTGCCATGGCGAGCGTGCCAAGGGTCAGGCCTTGTCTACCCAACACATGTCGCATTGGCTTACTGAAGCCATACGTCTGGCATATGAGGCGGCGGGTGCTCCTCCGCCTGCTCATGTCAGGGCGCACTCCACCCGTGGAGTGGCGGCTTCTTGGGCCTTCTGGAAAGGCGTCCCTATGCAGGATATCTGTCTGAGCGCTTTGTGGGCCTCAGGCAACACCTTTGCGCGTTTTTACGCATTGGACGTCACCAGGCCGGGTGTAGCAGAGAGTGTTCTCTCTGGGCCCGGCGGCGGTCCCATGGGTCTTCCCACCTCGGGCTCCTCGGTGTAGGGCTCTTGAGGCTTGGTTGTAGTGATCCATTCGTACGTTTCGGCTTCGAAACGAAAGAGAACGTTACGGATACTAACGTATCCTCGGTTCTCTGAGTGAGAAGCCGAAACGTACGCTTCGGGCCTCAAGTCGCCGACGCTGGCGAGCTTGGCAAAGAGGTCCTGAAGCGTAAGCGCAGTCAATATATAGACTTTCTGACGTCACGCAGGGCTGTCTAAGTAGTTGCCTGCGCGCGTCAGAATGCTTACTGCCCTTTTTTCAAAGAGTTGGTTAAAATTGACTTCAGAAAAAGTAGGAGATGATAAGCATCATCCATTCGTACGTTTGGATTTGGAACTTTCTTTCTTTGTGTATCTGTGTCTGTGTGTTTGTATTTGTGTGTGCTTGTACATGTAAGTTGAGGCATTCTTGCTTCTCTAACTTTCTTTGTTTGTGTGTGTATGTGCATCTGTGTGTGTGTGTGTGTGTCTGCAGGGAGGATGAATGGATGGATAAAATTAAGTGTTGAACACACACACACACACGCACATCTGTTCCTAACACTACTGAGGCAGGGTCCTTTGAGTGTACAATCACTAAACACACACACACTTCTGCATGTGAACACACTTCATTGGCTGTGAATCTTTCTGCCATGAAAATGTGCTCAAATTCACTCATGTAGGACATGATCTCTAATTGCTATATTTAATGTGCTAATGATTTAATTATTCTTTTAATTAATTTGTTACGACTAAATGATTGACTTAATTCAAGGGCTCTCATATCACGTGTGTGCATGTGTGTGTTCCATATCTGGTTGGTGTATGTGTGGGTGTAGTTTTCCACTGGGGGAGTGGTTCCGCATCTATCTGAGTGATGTGTGTGTGTATGTGTGTGTGTGAGAGAGAGAGAGAGTGTGTGTGTGTGTGGGGGAGGGGGGGGTGTAGTTTTCAACTGGGGGAGGGGTTCCATATCTATCTGTTTGATGGTAAGTGTGTGTCTGTGTGTAGTGTTACACTGGGGGAGGGGTTCCATGTCTATCTGGTTCATGGCGTGTGTGTGTGTACGTATGTGTGTGTGTGTG